>CALNHX010012749.1:0-22769 GCA_940337035.1 Agriotes lineatus
TACATATACGGCACCCATCCTGAATGAGTTAAACACGACAGTGTTATGATTAAATTTACATATCCATATAATAGAACAAAATAATAAAGGTACCATACCTGTTAGTTTGCTTTTCTGGAAAGGATAAGACTGCGGGTATGCCAGATCTACATGTATGTGGCAATTCTGATTGCTTTTCTGCTACAGCCAGTTGAACAGCTGATAAATCAATATTTGTGGGTCCCACAATATCTGAATTTATAATTTGTGTTGCTGTTTTCTTTAAAATCTTTGGAATAAAATAGTTAATATTTGTATAAGGAACACTGAAAACTTCTTGCTAATTGGACTTCTGTCTATTTGGGCGACTGAAAGCTCTCAATAAACATTTGTAAATTTATTTTTAGATGATCAAAGTCCAATCAACTAAAAGTTATAACTGCTTAAACCTATTCATAATGGGCTTTCGAGAATTATTAACCTTTATGTAATGAAAACTTACAGCATCTTTTGGTACATCTGAAACCAATTGGGCAACAAAGTTTTTTTCTGGGGCCGTTAGTTTAGGCAATTGTCCTGGATATTCTAGCTTTGGTGCACCTACATTGCTTTGCTGCTCTGGTGGATGCTAAAAAGCGATCAATTTTATGAAAGTGACATTTAATGTGCCGACTACACTCTACCAACAAATGAATAAAAACATTGGCAAAAGGAGTGTTCGCAATGGGTTCTCCACGATACAGTTCATGCAACATTGTTACAGCAGTAAGCCGTTGCTCAGGTTGATCTAACAGATCTTGTTGTAGTAACATAACTAGGCACGAGCCCACTAAAACACAATTATACAGAGAGTAATATTATGATGGCAACGCAAAGTGTACCTTTGAAATAATCAGGATGTTCAAAAATTTTGTGCATTTCATTCGAAATGGCTTCTAGTGTTTGTGTTTTAACATTATTTTCACTGAGGAGACTAAAATACAAATTAGAGTTACCTAGAGCTTATGGAATAGCCTTAATACCTACGTTAGTAAACTATCACACTGACTTATCGATAAAGCCATTTTCTTGGTTCCACTTTTTATATTAAAGATGTATTTTTACATATTTCTTTTCAAGTAATTGTTCAATATTTGTACAAAATTAATTGTTCTGATTTATTTCCCGATTTAAATTATTATCACAAAGGAATGAACATCATCAGTCTGTCTGTATAAAAACAACCCATAGCGTAACACTTATACAGCATTTTAGCCATACTTTTAGTTTAAATCAGGTTAGGGCAGTTCTATTTCATAGACATAACGTTAAAAATTATTATTAATAAGACCTATAGTTTAGAGGCAGAAAATGTTTACAAAACAGACTTAGAACAGAACAGAAACAGATTAGAACTGTATAGGTAAAAAAGAGCACAACAGGTTTTTATGTATAATGGTAAAGTACTGTAGGTAAATTGACCTTAAGCATATTTCCGTCTACTGTTTACTTGCGACCTAACCTATACAAAAGATCAGTTCTTTGCCTACATAAACAAACATTTTTATAGTGTAGATTGAAACATGGAAGGCAAATCTCAATTTAAAGTATGTAGAACATGTTTAAAAATAATCAGTGGTAAAGAGAAAGTGCTGCCTATTTACGAAATACTGGATTTTTTAATGTCGTGTACTACTCTTACTGCAAGTATCTTCAGAAAAACTTAAAAGGCAAATAATGAAGCGGTGTTTTGCAGATTAAAGAAAACGATGGCTTACCTTGCAATATTTGCAACAATTGTCATAAGCAAGCCAATCAAGCATACCAATTCAAACTACTCTGCGAACAATCAGATCAAAAGTTGCGAAGTAATGTGGACACCTCTGATTTGAGTGCATCAACTGTTGCGCAAGTAGATGCAGATAAGGAAGAAATCAAATTTGAAAGTGATTCAGACAGCAATGCAAGCTACATAGTACCCGAAATATTGCCCAGTGTTTTTTCAGAAAACACTTCGGGTAATTTTACCAAGTTAGAAAATAATTCTGATAAAAAAGCTATTGATCACATAATTGCGACAACAGAAAACAACGAAATATTTTGTGATATTGAAAAGAAAAATGAGAATAATGTAGAAAGTAACTTATTAGAAACTAACAGTAAAAGTAAAAAATTACAATGTCGCTTTTGTAACATGGTTTTTATGCACCAAACTCGCCTTTTAAAACATGAAGTGAAGCATGAAAATGGCATAAAGTGTTACATTTGCGGTGAGCGTTATTGATATAATTTACCAAAAATAAATTACCATTATTACAGGAAAAGATTATTCAACGTTTAAGCAGCTGACTAGCCATATTAGTATCCATAATCGTAAAGGAGCACATCTTTGCCAGACATGTGGAAAACAATTCACGATGCCTGAAAATTTAGTGCGACATCAACGGATACACAAAGGAATCCGTCCATACAAATGCAAGCTTTGCAATAAGTAATTGATTCATAATATCAATTCCCAATTTGTAATCAAAGTAATTTTAGATCATTTACACAATCTAATGAATTGAAATCACACATGATAACGCATTCCTCAGAAAAGACCCATTTGTGTAATGTTTGTGGTAATAAATATGCGAGACAGATGTCTCTTCAAGTGCACATGAGACGATTACACTCAGATTTTAGTGCTATGCGGCCATACACATGTGATCTTTGCGGTAGGGCTTTTAAAGGTATGTGGTAATATCTACAGTAATTTTTAAAAGAAACCTTGTTCAGTTTGAAGAATATATTCCTGAAATACTTATAAAGATGTGAAAACATTTCATTTAGTTTAATCTAAATTTGAAGTAATGGTCTGTTAGCATTATAGGACCACTACTAGTATCTCAGCGATCAGTAAATCTCATGCAACTCCAGTTTTCATTCCCCATAAGTAAAGCACTACAATGAAATTTGCCCCACAAATATCTCCCCCCCTCAAATTTTTGGGTAGATACTAATATATGGGGTATCACTTACGGAAAGAGGGAAATGTTTGTGAAGAAAAATTTTTTGGGCTATTTGGGCCACTTTATATCGAATAGTACGTTTTACAAGACTCCTCTTCGCTCCGCTCGGTCAATTATCGCTTTGCCTGTATAAGATCTTATCTTTTTATTTGTTGTTTATAACTTAAGCGTATATGCGTGTGGATTGATAAATGTTTATATTATAATACTAAATGAACAGCTTTTAATTGTGCGCTACTTAATGAACAAATCTAAGCAAAAATGAGTGCTTTAGAATCGACTCCTATTGTTTTGTGGTTAAAATCCTATTAGAAATTTACTTGCATCAAGTTAATCCGACGTAGTCAGAACAAAAATAAAAGGTAATCTAAAAATATAAAGTGAATCAAGGTAAACGATTATTTCAAAAACTATTAGGAATTACGAATTCTGATTCACAATAATTTAGGTGATTAAGAATTGTACCCGATTGAACGAATTAGCAGAATATGTTAAAGAGCAATTAAAAAACTACCACAGTAAAATTTAAAATGATCATTGTAATTTATGTTACATGTTGCATTATTTATCATTTTAAATGACTCCAAAGAGAATTGTATAGCGAATTTCTTTTTGCGTAGGCTGCAGCCCACTTTTCATCACCAATTTATCATTTTCTCGTCTCTATTCTTCTCGATTTTCCTGAAATTTGTTATGAACGATTGGAAAACTATAATGTATTGACAGCTAATCTCATTTGTTCAAAAACTAATTAGCATTAGTGAACTTCTGTTAGTCTTCTCGTATATATGTCGCAGGCGTTGCACATAATCCATCTTTTTGCAAAACGTATACCTAGTCATTTTGCAAAATGCAGGAATTGTGAACAAACGTTCAATATGAAAGTGACAGCTGAATTTCAGTCACTTTGTAAAATGCCTTGCATCTACTAAGCAAAATGAACAAAACAAACAAACAAATAAATACTGGTAATGTATATGGCATTCACGATCTTTTCTTAACAACTTTGATAGAGCATGGTTATGAAGTTCTTAGGTTGCCCCCGTACCAATGTCAGTTTAACCTGATTGAAATGGCTTGGGGGCAATGTAAAGACTTCTATAATAAGCACATAAATTGCCAGTCTTCATCTAAAGATAGGATTTCGAATTTATGGCGTGCAATAACAATTTATAAATGTCAATTACTTGAAAATCAAGTATGTACGTTTTGTTTTACCATAGGCGAATAAATATGTAGACGTCTCGAGTATATTACAAAGTGAATTCAATCTAAACCTGTTGGGAGCCTTGCGAAAGATGGCACTGTCAGTTATTTCCAATACTACTTGCAGTTGACCAAATACACTTTCAGTACGCAGATTTTCTACATCATTTACCTGGTCCACCTTAACGCTCAAGCAGGTAGAAAGGCCTCTACTGGGCTACCGCCTTAACCTTAACATAGATGATAAGAAGAAGGTGTTATTATGGTATTATTAAGTGGAGAAAGAAAAAAGAAATTTGCAAGCGTAGGTACCAACATATTAAGGTAAGGTAATATGTTGGTGGCACTGTAACTCTATGTCAAATTCGAGGTGATCAGGTTAGGTTTTACGTCAATCTGTGTTAGAACTGACGCAAAACCTAACCTTCTAACCTCGAATTTGACATATACTGACAGTGCAAATTGGGAGTGTTCTGCCTTCCTCCGATATCGCTATCAAGGATAATCCTTACAGATGACACTTATACATGCCTTCCCCAACATTCTCTCAAAAAATAGGCTGTAACTAAATGATCACTAAAAAATGTCACCAGCTCTCTACTATTACATATAATATAAAAACCAGTGGTCCCAGCACAGATCCTTGGGGAATTCCAGGTTTGCAGTTAACCATCTCTCATATACTATTTTGCACTTTAACGCATATTTTTCTTTTACATAAATAAACCTAAAAACTCTAAAACCTAACATAGACATCTAATATAAATTGTATATCAAGCGTATCAAATGCACGTGATAAGTCAAAAAATAAGGCAGCCCTCTGCTTTCCTTCATCTAGCTCTTTCTATACATGCTCAGTGAATCCACACAAGATAGTGTCAGTAGATTTGCCTTCACAAAAATCGTGTTGATTAGCAGGTAAAAGGTTATACTCAATGATAAAAGACATTGTTCTCTTATTCATATATTGCTTTTTCAAACACTTTACTTAGAGAATTTACTACCGTAATAGGTTTATAATTATTAATATCCTCACATTTTTTATATACCTACAGGTGAGACTTTCTTGATTTTTAATTTAATTGGAAACTGCCCTGAAGTAAAGCATAAATTTAAAAAATGAGCTAATGGCTTTGCTACAACATTAACTATAAACCGTTCAATAGTTATTTTCCTTGTAGGTAGACATGTAATTTTGTTTATATGTTTAATAAAATTAAAACTCCCTAGAATCTCTTTCTGACACTTTGTCAGAATCAGCTGTTATGTACAGGAGGCTCACGAAAGTGTCTAATTTGACATTTTGAGGTTAAACGTGCAATGTTGCCAGTGCTTTCATACTTTGTTTGCCACTAGGCATAATATTTATGGACATCAGCGTCATGGATACATTATCATGCGGGCGCGTTAAATGTCCTCAAAACAAATGTCGCGAAATGCAAAATTACGACTTATAAGACTATAATTCGACCCACAGAAGACTTACAAAAGAAGGGGTACATACAAGAGAAGTATGGGGAGCCAAGTATAGTCGACTTCATTACAACTCAAAGGTTAAGATGGTTTGGGCATATATGGAGAATGCCAGATGGAAGAGCTACTAAGATAGTACTGGAAAGCAGAGCTCAAGAAACTAGAAGAAGAGGGCGACCAAGGAATAGGTGGAAGGAGGCAGTAATGGAAGACATAGCAAGGAAAGGAATAGAAGACTGGAGAAATAAAATCATGAATAAGGGACAATGGAGACAGATTGTTATGCAATGGGCCTAAAGTGGCTTGTAAAAGCTTTATTTATTTATACTGAAAAAAATACATAAATTGTAATATTTAAATATTTTTGTATACACTTTGTAATTACAATAAAAAAACGACTTTCATGCCTCAACAAAGTATGAAACGTATTCAGAATCAGCAAGTTGTCTTTCATGAAATTTATCTTAACCAATAATAAAAGTGCTACAAAATCCAAAACCAAATCTGGCAACCACGTTTTGTACATTAACATAAAATTATCATTTTGTATAAAATGGGCATAACCTAACTTTTGTTAATGACTGACAACATATTTACAGGGTAAAATTCATCACCCTAACATGGCCTCCTATCGTGAAAATAACTATTGAACAGTATATACCTCCTTTAGTATTGCAGTTGATAAGTTGTTGATACCGACACTGTTTTTACGTATGAGGTTATTAATAACCTCAAACAGTCACTTCTTGGTTGAGAAAAAAGGAACTACTATTGGGTGTTGGCAACATACAACTTTTGGAAATATTATTTTAACTTGAGGCTGAATAGACTTTCAATCACATCTTGTACAACAGTTTTGATTTATTTGGGTTATAATTAGCGAATGCGGATTTAGCAATATTACGAAGCTCCTCTAAGTCTTTGTTTATGTTCTCCACACTCCGGCTATATCACTTAGATTAAAGCATTTACCTACAGTCACGGCCAAAAAAACCGGGACACTTTTTTGACCTAATTTTGAAAATGCAAAAACAAGTGCTGACAATTCTAATTAATAAATGTTATCAAAAGTCATTGTTTAGATCTGAATAATGACTTTTGATGACATTTGTTAATTAGAATTGTCAGTGTTAGGTCAAAAAAAGTGTCCCGTTTTTTTGGCCGCAACTGTATAAAGCTGGGTGTCATCAGCATATAAATGTGTAGTGGTATATTTTAAACAAGTATTAAATGTAAACAAGATTGGTCCTAAAATCGATCCCACAGGGACACCTGAAGTAATGTTTAAAAATTGTGACTGCTTGAGATTTACCGGTTAAATAACTAGAAAGAAGTGCTATTAAAAATTGTGACTGCTTGAGATTTACCGGTTAAATAACTAGAAAGAAGTGCTATAGCGTTTGGTATAAAACTGAAATATGGAAGGATATGTAACAAAGTAGAGTGACTTATAGTATCCAAAGCTTTCAAAAACTCCAGCAACACTAGGATAGTTGCTATTCTATGATCCAACGCTCTGAAAATGTCATCAGTAATTGCAAGTACTGTGGTGCAGCAACTGTAACCTGGTCTAAAACCTGACTGAACTTCAGGTAAGATATTATCTGCCTCAATAAATTTACGTAGTTGTACATTCATGATTTTTTCCACGATTTATGAAAAGATCGGCAATATGTTTAATAGGTCTTAAATCTTTTGTTTTGGTGTATCAACCTTAGCTAAAGGAATAATGTAAGTTTTATTCTAAGTATTTGGGAAAACCACGTTATGTATTATGAAATTTATAATGAGTTAAAAATTGAAGTATAAAAGGAATACAAAGTTTAATCATGGCAATACTTATACCATCGCACTGTTTCAAATCTAAATATATTTTGATAAGATTTAAATTATGGTAAATTGTAGCAAATTTTCAAGATTTGAGTCAGTTTTTGGAATTGATTGGATTAAATGAGTATTGAATTAATTAGGTAACATCCGATAAGTGATCTGGAAGTTCCATTAAGTTCTTATTTTTACCTATATTTAATTGCTTTAGATCAGTGATTCTTAAAGTGGGCGATACCGCCCCTTGGGGGGCGCTGGAACGATCCAGGGGGCGATAGTAGCCTCGGGTGCATTTGGGGGGCGGTGAATAAAAATAAGGGGGCGGTGAAACCTTAAAGAAGGAAGAGAAGATAAGAAGATTTAGAAAAACCGTTCGTACATATTTCATCTGTTGTTTAACATAGTGTAACATTATTTTCCAAATAAACACACAAAATGCAAGTAACAGATTTATTTATCCCATAAAGACTATTTACCATTATTAATAGCTATTTATGCAACAAGTGCTAAAAGTCGACTTTTATGCGCGAGACATGAAAATTATGAAACTCAGCCTTCGGCTTCGTTTCATAATTTTCATGTCTCGCGCATAAACGACTTTTAGCACGCGTTGCATACAATATTTTATCTACGACCTTAATTTTACCGTTATTAATCCATAAATATCGATTTAAGAAAGGTTCGCATCTGCGACGCTGCATCATAATGAATAGTAGCCTACGCCGCTGGCGATTGTTTGGCCACGCCCGTGCTGTCAAGGTCAGTTACGAAATGTAATTATTGATACTCCACATATGACTGTATTCATTACATAACGCTTTAATTATTTCAAAAACGCTTTACCTGTAACGCAAGAAGCAACTAGAATAGCTTTACAACTTCACTTGCAGTTCGAAATTGTAGTTTTGAACCTCCCTTCACTTTTAGCACATGTGCTAAAAGTAAACAGCTGATTTCTTTAAACACGGTAAACTATAAAACGTCACTTTTAGTGAAACAAGCTAGCGCTAAAAGGCCTACTTTTAGTAGTGGTCGTAGATAAATGTTTTTATTCTTCTTCATACCATTTGTTACTTTATTTATTCAGTCTATTAAAATTCATTTATTCTCCGTTTCTTTAATTTTACTTTATCACATCTCCTTTAATGCACCATCCAGAAGGTAAATACCATTATAATAAAGGGTTTTTATTATTCAAATTTGCTTTTACTCAAAATACAGATTACAAATACAGGAAAAAAATGGTTATTTTAAAAATGTCATTTTCTCTAGCAATAATAATAATTTATACCAAATTTCTATATGATATGTTTTATTATGATATTTTATAATCGACTTTTTCACATAATTATTTGAGTTTGGCTTTCACTTTAGTTATTGCGATTGTCAGTTAATACAAATTAAAATCTAAGCTCTGATGTTACCAAACAACTATCCCAACTAAATCAACTTATATGCTCGAACCTTTTTAATAAACTATTCACAATTTAACAGTAACTGTATCTAATGTATCATTTATTAAACAATTCTCAAATATTTATGCTGTACTTTTAATGTATAAATCCCTCCTTGTACTTTTTAATTGCTAATTAATTTATTCGTTCAAAATAATTTCCTACCTAAAAATACTCTTATAGATAATTATCAGTCTCAAGAAGCTATCAGTACAATATTTTTCTGTTTGTTCGCTTAAAGAATATTGATTTCCAGGGGGCGCTGAGTAATTTTTTTTCTAAAAAGGGGGCGGTAGGCCAAATAAGTTTGGGAACCACTGCTTTAGATCTTTCTACATTTCAATGGAGTTATTATTTTTGAATTAACACGTTGGCTGCCTATCAGATTTCACTTGCCACATGCCTATAGCCGAATAGTATAGAACGCCGCAGATTCAAGCCCGAAGGCTCAGCCTGATCATTATCCACCATATTGCAGGATTCCGGAACCGCTAACGCACAAACACAGATTAACACTCATACAACACACCTCTAAGATTGCCAAGCTCCAACTGCAAAACCGATTTAAAAGTACTCGGTTACATTACAACAGGTGCAGACCGCACAAGTAACGTCGACGGCACTCAGCATGACTACTCAGTCAACGCAAACTTTGCGTTGTAGGCATTGATCGTGTTAAGCATCAAAATTTTTTTGTTGCCTACAAGAATTGTTTGTTATATTACGCAGTTCTTTG
The DNA here is from genome assembly GCA_940337035.1 of Agriotes lineatus. Classification (NCBI taxonomy): domain Eukaryota; kingdom Metazoa; phylum Arthropoda; class Insecta; order Coleoptera; family Elateridae; genus Agriotes; species Agriotes lineatus. The sequence goes on from CALNHX010012749.1 coordinate 9,666, forward strand.
TAATATTGCCAGGCTGGTTCTGATTTGCAAGCTTTGAAACGCAGCAAAGCTTTGTCGCGTTCTTTCATAAGGAATTTTAAATTAGGAGTAATTCATGGAGGAGTAGGTTTACTTATTCATTTAGTTACATATTGGCGTATTTTCTAAAATAAATGTAACCATTGCGAAACTAAACTTGCTTACTAATAAAAAGTAATTTCACCGTGAAATTTGACATAACATGACATTTATCATGGTTGCGATTGTTTATTCTATCACGATCATTTAGATAATGTGATATCGCATTAAAATTTGAAGGTGTAAATAAAAATTTTAAAATTCCATATCTCAAAAACCATTGAATATTGAACCTCGGTGTACTAGAAGTCTTTACTTGTTTTGATCTCTTATCACGTACCAAAGTGTGTAATTTTTTTTTATTTACACCGTGTATATAACTCCCAACTATAAGAGAACATTTTTTAAATTTTTATATTTATCCTTAACTGTTCTACTTTGGAACTGCTTTTAATTATACTGTACGCACACGTTGTTCTATCTCAGTGGTCGCCAACCTCTTCAATGTGTTGAGCTACTTGTTAATTTTGGAATAAACAGCGAGCTACCCACACGGAAGCCACGTAACGCAACGTAAATGAAATAATCCACAGTTAATTTATCATTATATGTATTTATTTTACTATTTATTTAACTGGTAATACATAATACATAGGTACTAATAATAACTACATTCCTACCTACCAAACGAAGTTGTTTGAAAAATAAACACAAACTTTTATCCAGCCACAACGGCATGTCACGTAAGATTTAAAAATAGTTAATAATAACAACAAAAAAGTAACGCACTATCATGAACATAAACATTGAAAAATAAAAAAGCACGTTCAATGAGAAGGCTGACACTCAGACTCATCGATAATTTTTTTAATGTTTGCAGTATAATTTGATACAGCCATTCGAATACAATTATCCAAATGTTCATTTGTAAGTCGATTGCGATATTTGTTCTTAATAAACTTCATATTGGAAAAAGAAGATTCACACAAATAGGTTGAACTGAATAATGCTTTCACTTTCAAGGCAACACGGCATAGAACTGAATATTTGTCTTTACTTACAATAGGCCAGATACATTTGGTACTTGAGACTAACGATTTTAAGGCTAAATCATTTTGAAAATCAAATACTTCCATTTCTGTTGCAGCGATGTCTTCGCCAAAGTTCTGCATAACACAAGTTGCAAACTGTTGGATATCAATTTCCATAAAGGGTGAAACAACAAACTGCGCTACTAAAGCCATTTCGTTGAAATCCTTAAAACGATTTTTGAAGTTATTCTTCAGGGTAGAAACTATTTCTATATGATATTTGCTGTCATAGGGTTCTAATGGATTTTGAGATATTTTTTCTGAAAGAATAGGAAAATGCTTGGCATCGCTGTTAATTAGGTTTAGTTCCCAAAACTCCAGCTTTTTGATAAATGCTTTTATATCAGAAATCATTTCTGCTAGTTCTTTGTCTCTCCCCTGAAGATGCAAATTAAGTTCGTTTAATTTCTCGGTAATGTCCACGAGAAAACCAAAATCTCTAAGCCTGATTGAATTTTCTAGTTCCGGAGTCGGTTCATCGCGTTTTTTGAAAAATTGAACTATGCCAGATAGGACATCATTAAAACGTTTCAGCACCCGTCCTCTACTTAACCATCGGACTTCAGAGTGAAGGAGTAGGTCCCCGTATTGACAGTCAACTTCATCGGCCAAGGTTTTGAATAATCTTCTTTGTAACGCTTGAGCTCTAATCCTGTTCACAATTGTTAACAACAGGTTCATAACGTTGTTTAGTTTCAGGAAATTTCCACATAATGCTTCCTGATGGATAATGCAGTGGTAAGAGAGAAATTGCGGAAAAGTTTCATCTTTACGACATAACGCCACCAGACCCTTATCAAAACCCACCATAGCTGGAGCTCCATCGGTTGTCAAGCCTACCATTTTCGATATTGGAATTTTCTCGGAAGAAATAATATTTTTTAAATGAGAAAACAACTCCTGTCCAGTAGTGTGTCCTTTCAGTGGAATAAACTTCAAAAGATCTTCTTTAATCGTAAAATCACTAAAAACCATCCTGACGAACACGGCCATCTGGACAGTGTCAACGACATCTGTTGATTCATCCAGTTGAAGTGAAAAATAAACACAGTTATCTAAGTCAGTTCTTAACTGTAAAAAAATATCATTGCTCATTACTTCTACACGTCTCATCACTGTATTAGCAGAAAGTTGCATAGATTTTATAGCTGAAACTATCTCGTCTTTGTTTCTAAAGTTGGCAAATAACGAGTCAGCAGCTTCTAAAAACGCCTGTTTTATCATTTCCCCGTCTTCATAAGGTTTCTTTTTTTGTGCAATTATCTGGGACACACGGTACGATGCTTCAGTTGCAGCCTTATTTTTGTCGATTGTTCTTAAAAATATTGATTGTTGTTCAATTAACTGCTTTTTTAACTGTTTCAGTTTCTCCTTTCTGGCGGCAGAATGTAGTGGGAATGATTTTTCAAAATTAGAATGTACAGTTTTATGATGTCTCTCAATATTTCCTTTTTTAGCAACGGAGACCGAAGTATTACATAACAAACATACATTTTTATCTTTAACTTCTGTAAAAAAGTATTGTTCTTCCCATTCCAAATGAAAGTGGTATGTCTTTACCTTCTTACAACTGCTTGCCATAATATTATTTTTTGTTGTTCACTACTAACCCAACCGCTGGACGTTGGTTACGCGTTCAGTTTTAAACTAAGCGCAATGTCGCCGCGCCGTGCCTATTTATCCCGTTCAAAGCAATCCAGATCGTTCTCGAACACTAACGCACTGGTCCGGCTGGTCGGTTCTAGCCGATTCTAGCTTGATGGCGTCAGCGGCAGATCGCTCGCCGCAACGTTGCCGCTGTTTATGTTTAATATTATGACAATTAGATTTTTTTGTGGAATTTTAGGAAGCTTCTCTGATTTTGTATTTTCGTTGTGAGAGCTACCAGAATTGCCCCCGCGAGCTACCGGTAGCTCGCGATCGACAGGTTGGCGACCACTGTTCTATCTGATCTGACAAAGTTGTAACAATCTATTTTTAATACATTGTTGATTATATAAGGTTCTAACCAAGTTTCAGACACGGCAACTACATCGTGATCAAAAGATGTCACAAAAATTTTAAATTTTGGTAGACAAAGAGTGAGTATTTAGATGAGCCAATCGAAAGTCACCTGAAGACATAAAATGGCAAATCAACAAAAGAGCAAAATAGTATATTATACATTATACTATTTTTTGCACTACGAAACGGCTTAATACCTAAAATTCCCAACAAATTTCGAAAATATTTTAACTGTCAACCTGACAATACAGCTCTTTAAAACGTCAAAATTAAAATAGTCCTATTTGGTAACTTAGGCATTTATTAGTTACCACGGTAAAAATTGTTTATTTTACTTTCTCCCTTGGTGGAGAAAATCAACTTCACGACCTAAAGACAGAGCTGTGCGGTACTCGAGTACAAGTACTCAGTAACTGTACTCTGAGTACTTTTAATGTACTCAGTACTCAGTCCACGAGTACATTTTTTAAAATGTACTTGTACTTGTATTTGACGCATTTACGTGTACTCGAGTACATATCCGTCTACTCGAATACATTTTCGGGTACTCGAATACATTTTCGGTTACTCGAATACATTTACGGGTACTCGAATACATTTTCGGGTACTCGAGTACATTGCACTGCTCAATAAGTACCTACATTTTTATCCAATTTCAGACATGTGGCCGCCAGTCGCCATAAAAAGCTTAATTGCAGTTAAGCAACCCTTGCAGTCGTGCAGTGTTCAGGTTTCCGGTTAGTTCGTTAGCCGATTGTTTAATAAGTAACTGACTACAGTGACTACCGATTAGTGACGTGAGATATTAAAAGTAATAGGTAATCAGGTACCTAAATTTTAATGATATGTTCTTAATTACTAGATCTTAGGTAGTAAAAGCATCATTAACAAAGTTCTACGCCGTATACAGCATTTGCGTTTATAAAAAGTATAGCATTCACATGAATTTTGGATGTTTTGCGTAATGATGTATATTAAGTATTAAGAATGGTAAGGACATTTTACCGATCGAAGACAATTGTTTGGAGAAGGAGCAAAGCGAAGACTGCCATTATGGTCTGAGATCAGTAATTCCTTAACATTCGTGATGCTTATGATGTTTTTTGCACGATAGAAATGTATTTTTTTTAATCATCTGTAAAATGTGACATTATACCACAGAATATGTTGGTGGCACTGTAAGTCTATGTCAAATTCGAGGTTAGCAGGTTAGATTTTGCGTCAGTCTGTAGCAAAACTGACGCAAAACCTAACCTGCTAACCATAACAAATGCGGTAACTAAGTAAAATCGTTCTATCATGCAAAAAAAGATATTAAATTACTTTATTTAATATTTGATGTCTTCTAACGTACAGTTTTCGATGCATAGAAAAAAAACGTGATCTTTTTATACAATATTATAGAAAAGTTCTTTTATTTTATTTACCTACATTTCTTGATTCTAGTCTTTTTTCTTAAAATGCTTTGAAAAACGATTAGATTTTGTTTCATATAATGAACAAACATATTTACAGGGTCGACAAACATACTAATATACATCACCTGATCAGCCTGGCCTAAACAATACATTAAATATAGGGTCTGGCAAAATAAACAAGAGGAAGATATTTGTAAATTATTAGAGCTACATAATATTTGCTTATATAAAAGTTGTAGATACAAAGGTAAAGTACGTTTTTTTTTCTATAATAACTGTCAAAGTGTTACAATGTTGGTAGACTTGTGATTAAAACGCTAGGAAATTTTTATACCTCGTATTGGTAGAACTTTTTCAAAATTATGGTTGTGTCAATTTTGAATGTCAAAGTTTCTTAATTTGAACTCTTGACAAATTTCTTTTTTTAACATGGAATCATCATCATCATCAATAAAATCGGATAAAAAAAGAAAACCAAGAAATATTTTAAATGCAAACATGAAGCAAGCGATATTAAATTATGACATATCTGTCAAAATGACAATCATTTTTTTTAATGGAAGAAAAGAACTAAAAATCTATGTACAAACATTATTAAAACTAGGGACCTTGCAGCAATGCAACTTATTCCCTAGAAAGTTGACCTTGAAAATTATTATAGAAAAAAAAATTACTTTAGTGCACGTTATTAAAATATTTTTGATTAAACGAGGCCACTGAAAAAAGTGTGGCAAACCTAACTTACTTATTTTAACATTACGCCCTATATTTAGATTACTTAAAAGTATTAAGTGGAAAGGCTAATATTTTTAATATAAAATTGTGTCTAAAGTTAACTATTTTGGAGATATTAACGATTTGATCATTTTATCAGCTACACAGCTGCTGGAAATATATTCTGAAAATTCGATGGATGTAATAGCAACGCCAAAAGAATCTATAATATGATGGTTATTTTTATTTTGACGAATATAATAATAATGTACCCGAACCTTCATCTCTTCATATTATCCAAACGCAAAAATCAAAAGCATCACATATTCTAGATAAAAAGAAGTCCAAAATTGAACTTGAACTTCTACATTACCTTGAAGATAAACGACCAATCTGTCAATGCTGGATACGAAAAAACTTTTCATGCGCTATAATACATACCTACTTGCCATCATCGGCCGCAGTACAACGATTATTTTCATTCGCGATACTGGCAAACAGACCACGTCGTCATGTCCTGACAGATGGCAATTTTGAAAAACTTGTTATTTTGAAAGCCAATAGAATAGAACTTTAAAACATTTTGTGTTTTGTTTTTACTGTTGTTCTGCCATTGCATTTCTCTGTACTCGGTACTCTGTACTTGTATAGGTATTCGAATACTTTCATTGTGTACTTGTACTCGGTACTCGATTACATTTTAAGTAAAGTACTTGTACTCGGTACTTGAGTACTTTTTGTCTGTACTCGGAACAGCTCTGCCTAAAGATAGGCCAATAACGGTGCGTTCTGAGACTAGTAGTGCAAAAAAGAATTTATAAGTTTTACAGAAGTGCAGCTTGCGCTCACACCCATTAGAAAAACATATTAGTTATATATAAAGATGTTTCTACTAAAGCTTACAATAAATAAATGGTTTCTTGAATAGTTAAGTGTAAATTGTTCAGTTAATAAATTATTGCATAAAATAAACTTTATATCTTGTACATTAAACAAGTAAACAGAAAATTATTAAGCTACTAAAATTACAGACAAGCAAAACATAGTTATTGATAACTTAAAAGAAGGAAAAATAGAACAAAGTGATAAATAATCTGAAATTCATAAATAAACTGCTCAAGTACAGGTCTAAAGAGTAGCTTCAGCACTGCGAAAACATTAAGTATATGTAGCCCTTGACCATAGCTTTCGATTGATACCCCATATGACCCATGTTGCCATTGAAAAATAAAGTGACCTTTGACATAGGTCGCCAACGGTTGACCTTTCGCCAAAACCAAATGGCGCATGAAGGTGCTCGGGACTTAGCAACAACTTTGCCCCCTTTCAAAATTTCGATATCTGTAGCCGTTCGAAAGTTACAGGCGATCCAGACAGACAGACAGACGGACGGACGGACAAAACGTTCGCATAAGTACGCTGAAGCTACTAATAAATAGTAGTTTGTATACCAAGGCACTAAAGTTTAGCTTTTTATCACGAATGTGGATTTAGTTAGTAGTAAACCACATGAGGGATAAAAAGGAACTTCAGTGCCGAGGAGTACATTATGTTTTATTTGAAATCGAGAAATCGTGAAGTTGCAACATTTTAACCAATATTTGTAAGTTATGTTAACGCCGGTTGACGTTTATCTGTTGTCTCACCACCTACAAAAAAGTTGTAAAACAATGGATTACTCTACTGCCGATTTCTCGTATTTTAATGATGATTTCGAGGTACTTTAATGCCGATTTCAAATAAATATATTTTATTAAACTAATTCGTTTAAATAATACCTTGTAAAAATTACATAACATTAGAATAACAATAAAATAGTACTATAATAACAATAAAATAGTATATTATGGTATTAAGTGTAAAAGTGATACTTACGAGCGTAAGAGAGGAACACAATTTTACGTTTACTCCGAATAGCATTATGCTATTTTATTTTCAAACGCCCATACCAATATAAATTAATTAATATATATTTCAAAAATCAGTTTTGACATAGACTTACAGTGTCACCAGTGTCAGTTATCAGCCATATGATTTAATGCACGACATGACTTCATCAGTTCCAAAGCCGACTAGACCAGGAATTCTAATGAACACCCCTTATATTTATCTGAGTAACAACCTACATATTTCTAGCTATCAGAAACAAAAATTGACAAATAAACAAATAAAGTAAGCGTTTGTTTATCAAATTGTACAAAATCCCTAGCCACACCTTAATAAGAATTAAATCTAAAAATAAACATATTTTTAACTGTTATCAATGTTGTTATTTGGAAAGTCGCTGCTCCAAACATTCAATGGCTCATATCGTTTGATAGCTTCTTTAAGAAGTGCTATTGTATATGTAGTTAGATCCTCTCTGATAACACACCATGATCGTGCAGTTTTCCTTAGTTCGTAGATACGAAGACAATTTCATTAAGAGTACTGCTCTAGGTCGTCCAAATGCTTATCAGCAGTAGCAAGCCGATCAGTGTTATTGCTAACCATGCCGTTTATTTCATTTATAGAACGAAGAATAGCCTCACATTTATCGTTTACCATTGACTCAAATTTGGTCATAAGTTTAGCACCCATTTTGTCAATAAATTGATCATCCTCTAACATAGTAGCGACTGAACTAGCTCGAATTGAGGGCATGCGCAGACCTATGTGCTTTCAACACTGACACAATTTTAAACTGTTTAATATACACAAAACACTCATTTTCTTATTTCTAAGGGACAGGTTAATTTAGAGAAACTGGTTTACACAGAAATTATCTATATTAAATTGTTAATTATTGTAATATTTACTGAGCACGAGCGCAATACAACTTAATGGTTTTCACGCGACATGCGCTAATATAGTTATTTTTGTATTAAGTGCGTGAATGACTCCGAATGAAGTTTTTGCCTTGGCTTTGGAATAACTATGCTAAAATTGCTTTAAAAAAATCTGTTAATAGTATGATCCAAATATTTTATTCGAAGACTGGTTTCCTGGCATGTGCAGAATACAATTTTTAAGAACCTAGTTAAAATGTTCATTGATATTTTAACAAATAATATGATTATGACCTCCGTGCATAAAGGACAGTAAAGCCATTCAAGTTGTAATGTAGCAAGTATGAATTTTGGAGGAAAAAGTAGATGGAATATATCTTTGAAGTGGATCAGGTTCTTTCTGTTTAGTTGAGTTTAGTTGTCTTGCTGTAGTTGATTGATATATAATAATCTCTGTTTTAGATAAACGAGACCTTTCGCAGCATACCACAATTCATAAAGGCGAAAGAAAACATATTTGTAAAGTGTGTAATAAAGGCTTCAGTCGTAGTAGTAATTTAAAGGTTCATGAAAGAATTCATTCCGGATACCGGCCGTTTGCCTGTCATATTTGCAATAGAGCCTTTATACAGAAACATGTTCTCAATACTCATTTACGTACACATCCCAATACATAGTGTAAAATGTAATTATTTTTTTAATTAAATGGCAAATAATTACTTTTGATTATTACTCTTTAGTATGCAGTTGCAACTATACAACTGGGTTCACGAAGGAAGGCGAGCAGCCGGCACATGCCGATCGACAGCGGGTAGACACAAATCTGTAAAACATCAAATTCAATGGCGTAGTGTTTCTGCTATTTCTTATCAATTGGTAGATACCAATATTTACATGTTTTGATGTTTAGTATTTTCAAATAAAATTATTGATATTTATCCTAAGTTGTTGAAGATTTAACTTTCAAGGCTTTATAATTAGATACTTATTAGAAAATATCACAAACATATTAAGTACAATAAGAGAAATTAAGAAGTCATTAAGATTAGTACAAACAAGTGTTTTTAAATACCTTTGGCCCTTACCATTACCAAACACTTAGGTTCTCCGCAAACTGCTTAACAATGGCTATTTCTCGAAAAGTTTTGAATGCTCAAATGCGTGAAGTAGTGTACAATGTGTTCCAGTACTTCTTATCCAAGAAGGAAGGAGAGATGCTCAAGAGTGTTAAGCTGGGTACTGACTTGAGCATTTTTACGCGCACAAACAGTTTACGTGCACACACGTTTGTTTGCGAAAATTGAAACATGTGCACAATAGGTCTTGTTCATACGTGCACGCAAATTTGGGCTGGCACTAATTAGAGCAATTTTACGCACAAACCGTTCGTGGGCGCAAAAATGTTGAAGTCAGTATGCACCTTACAAGAAAAAAACTTGTGAAGCAACGAAAAAATCTGTTAGAACAATAGAAAGGATTATGAAAGAAGCCAGTGCATCGTCCGAAGAAAATAATGGTATGATGAAACTGTAAAATAATTTCTTATGTAGCGCAGTTGGTAAGCGCTAGGCTTGCTAGTAAGCAAGTCCTTGGTTCGAATCCCGCGGAGGCCGGAATGTTTCCGAAGCCTTGGCGATTGGAATCGGGCTCGGTGAGACCATTCACAGTTGGGCACCAAATTAACTGTGCTCTACTCAGATCCACAGACCTAAGAGATAGAGTAACAAGGTCAACACATCAACATGACACACACTTCACACAATGGTTGCTGTGTAAGCACAAAAGGCGCGCTCCAACTTTGTATCCCGAATCTGGGGCAAGTTGAGCATTGTACCGCCAGATGCAAGCACATAAAGCACCAGCCTCTACACCGCAAGGTAAAACGAGGTTAACGATAATACATACATGTATAACTAGGAAGAAATAAAAGATAACATTCTAAACACTTCACAATTGCGTGTTGAGTTAGCTGCTTTAAATATCTAAAGTTCTAGAGCAATAGAGCGTTAACTTCCTAAGATGATTTCCATTTGTATTTCATTCATTCATAAGCTATACATTTCCGAGGAAACTGTAGCTGCTTTTCAGCTCGCCTAATCCATTTATCGTGGTGGATAAGACCACTATTCCTGTTTGTGCTGTGTCTTTTTTACTTCCTTTTACTATAAAGGAAGTATTGGATTCACCCCAAAAATTCGAAATTGAGTTTTCAACGGATCTTCACGTTTTAGAGTCCCCTGATCCAAAAAACATATTTTTTTCATTGGTCTGTCTGTGTGTGTGTCTGTGAACAGAATATCTCAAAAACGCAAAGAGGTATGGCATTGAAACTTCATATATAAGTTTTGTGTACTATGTAGATGCGACAGCAAGCTTTTGAAGAAAATCGCATAACCGGAAGTAGGTGTTTACTCTTGTGATTTTTCAGTTTTTTTCGATTTTTTCAAAAACGGCTCTAACGATTTTTTTTAAACTTTACATTTTTCTTACATTTTAATGTGTATTGATGTGAGATAGGTGATTTTCCAGTTGAATACTTCTAAAGTGGCTTTCTTTTGTTTTTTTTTCTATTTTTTTATTAACTCCTATTTTAAATAAAACACCCGGTATATTATTACATTTTTGAATTCACCTTAAAATTCTAGAGAAAATTTGTCTCTTCAACTAACACTCGATTTTGTACCGTTTTGGTAGAATTTGTAATTTTTGAAAATTTTTAACAAATGGTTAAAAATTAAAAATGAAATTTTTGACTAATTATAAGATCACTGTAAAAGGAAGTTGTGTGAGTGTATCACACCAGATTTTTTACAATTAGAACAATTGATAATGAAGATAAATAACTCAAGGGAGTATAAAGCACCATAAAGATGTTACAATTACAATTAAGATAAATAACTCAAGGTAGTATAAAGCACTATAAAGATGTTACACGTTACACTCGTCTAAAAGGATATTGTAATTGCTAAAAAATTACCTTTCGAAATTTCTTCCGATCTTCACGTTTCAGGGTTCCTATATGACAAAAAACAGGTTTTCTCAATTCTGTCTGCGTGTTGGCGGTATAACTCAAAAACTATTTGTTGGAGGAAAACGATATTTTTCATGCAGATTATATGCCTACCTAGCATATAGCCGAGAAAACTTTGGTTAAATATATACAGGGTGAGCACTTTAAAATAATGTTTTCTTTATTTTTGCTTTAACTGAGAAATAGATAAAAGTAATAATTTGCACATAACTCAGGCTTTACTCTTGACGAAAACTGAACCTAAAAGATATAGAGCAAATGTTGTAAACGGGACCAAAAGGGTCAGCGATAAATACGTTCTATTTAAAGCAGCATCTTCGCACAGATACGAGGAGCCCTCCGTGACAGCATGCAAGAAACAGGTGGTTTGCTTGCGGGCTACTACTGAGCGTTGAAATTGTATTCACAGGCGCTGAAGTTCGAGTCCTACCGCCGATAATGTTTTTTTATTTGAAAATTGATGTAATTTGCACTACCAAGTGTTTTCTTTTATTGTTTCAGTATTATTATTAACGTGAAGATATTTTAACTTATTATCCGTTGTTTTTCAAAATTATTTAGTGTCACAACGTCCACTTATGACGGAAGTTCTGTGCTATTACTGTAATATATTTTGGTCTTACTAAACCTATTCCTCATATTCTGGCATATTCGTTAGTCTTTATTTATTATTGACCCTAAGTATACACACATATTTGTGGACCAATTCGTTTGTTTGTTTGCTTCGTTAAGCCACCCGTTGTTTGCATTTATTTTGATTTTTCCGATGGTGTTTTCTTCTTTTCTATTTTTTCTTCTTTTTTTCTATTTGTTTTTTCTTCTTTTCTATTTGTGTTTTTCTTGTTTTTCCTTCTTTCCTATTTGTTTTTTCTTGTTTTTCCTTCTTTTCTAATTGTTTTTTTATCGTGTCCTTTCGTTACCTTCTCCTGCTCTCTCTCATTTTCTCCGTCTACGATTTGTATTGACGTATGATATAATTAGCTTACCGAGCGCATGCGCTAACGCTTACTGTCGAGTACACTCGTGTACGAAACCGTTTTTTTTTCTTTCCTGTGAACCGTTTCTTTTTTATCGAAAACATGGTACTAAAGTTGCATATCGAACGTTTGCTCCGCGCAGAGGCGGAATATGAATTGAGAATCAGAATATCAAATCAAATCAAATATCGTTGGTTGGGGCATACCCTAAGGAAAAGCAACTCGGAAGTATGTAAGGTAGCTTTGCAGTGGAATCCGCAAAGAAGAAGGAAAGCAGGGCGACCGAGAACCACATGGAGGACAGTAGAAAGCCAAACAAGAAAATCTTTTACACAGCTAGCTGCGATCGCCAAAGATAGAGTACAATGGAAACACATGACCAACTCCCTCTGGCCCCTCGGGGAATAACGGACAAAATAATAAATCATAAAATCCAATAAACACATAATATATATGGGGTTTCATTAAAAAAAAGTATACAATAAGTCAAAAAGTTCACCCGTGGTGCTCAATTGTTTCTTTACGTAGCAAATTCGGACGGCTTGGATGACACCCTACAATTTTTACCGGAACAATTTTTTTCTATCTGGAATAATAAAGTCGCTAGAAGCTGTCAAAATTTGAGCAAACACCCTGTACAGAAGGACAGCATTCCTCACTTTAGCAATAAGCAAGTTCCTAAAGAAATATTATGCTGTAGATATTTACAGGTTACAGTTCGGAATGTAAACTGAGTTAAAAAATTTAGATATTCCTATACCACTATTAGCAACAGTACGATTTAATTGCATATTGTTTTCTTTTACGTAAGATCCAAATTTTAGAATCGATTGTTTTAATATAGGTTCGAACGCACTGCTGACAGACAGACAGACAGGCAGACAGACAGGCAGACAGACAAACAGACAGACGACAGACAGACAGACAGGTAGGCAGACAGACAGACAGACAGATAGGCAAGTAGACAGATGGGCAAGCAGGCAGACAGGCAGGCAGGCAGACAGACACTTAGGCAGGCAAACAGACAGGCAGGCAGGTAGGTTG
>CALNHX010012750.1:0-22765 GCA_940337035.1 Agriotes lineatus
ATTTGTCTGGAGACTAGGATATGCCGGCTGCTTACTCGAAATGGTAACGTCTCGCTGGTACATACATTTCCGGCTCCTCAAACTATCAATGACGTTTTTACGATACCTTAAAATTTCTAGGTGGTCGATTCGATCTTCGGGAAGAAGCCCTAAGCTGGATCTTCTCTGGAAGACTCTGCCTGCGATGTAGATGATGCTGGCCTTGGTGCTGCAGCTCCCCACGATGCCTCGCAGCAGTCAGCTCTGGACTAGCTCCCCTGGTTTAGTTGTAGTCGAACCTCGTAAATTCCAGATGGCCACGACTCACGCTCAGAAATTGGTTTTGGTGATGAAATAATTTTTGATCGTGGAAAACGTTGCCCACACGTTCACTTATTCTTCAAATTTTGCTTAACACGATGGTGTAATTATTTTTTTATTATTTTAATGATAAATAGGTTAAATCTTAATTTAAATGGAGACACAAATTCAACAGGTTTGCAGATAATTTATTTCAATTGTTTTATGCCCAGTTCGTTATAAACAAAACACATCAAACATACAAAAAACGGAAATTGAACTGATTCAAATTAAGTACTGTTACAATTAAAATGCTTAAAACTAATTACTTTCACAATAAAATCCTATTTATTAAAATTGTCCTTTCAATCTTGTAATTATTGTCTTTTAATGTCACTCACATTGCACAATTTAACTGTCCTTTCATTTAATTGATGCACTGACTAGTGGTTCATTTCGTGCACTTCCTTTCTACCTACTTGCAGTTCACTTAAGTGTCTACTTTTCTTCCACTTCCAAATCTTGGTGTGAATTTCACCAAATCTTGAATGTCGTTGATCCATGTTATATTTTGCCTTTAGATCTGTTATTGTGCTCTTTTGCACTGTATTTGGAACATTCTGTCCTTTATACCTTTATTTAAAAAGTTCATAGAACTGTACTTATATAATTATACTGACATGTAAATTTAATTAACCTGCATGTAATAAATCCCTTTGGTGATAGATTTGTTGAATTATTTGATTGGCTTTACATTGCACCAACCTCTTAATTTATGTTAATTGATAAAACTGTGAATCCAACTTACGATTTGAGCTCTGCCTTATTGCCTTTTATTCTAAAGTAGCTTTAACTGATATCGGCAATGCTTGATCGATGTAATCATAAATTAAATTTATAATGTGACTTCTTGCAGTTGCCTCCTTACCCCAGCTCTGTGCTTTATTTGACTTGCTTTAAATTATTGATTCTGCAAGCAGAGTTGTGTAACGGGGTTAAGACCATTTCAGTGTATAATAAATTGAACTGCACCCTAAAAACTCTACAGCACACTACAGTCAAGAAAAGATATAAGTAAATAATTGTTATTCTCCATGCATGACCTGTTCAACATCATAGATATACCATTATGTTGCAATTTATTTGAAATATGTTTTTTCTTTGTTTTTTTAAGGTTAAGTGAAAGAACGGCGACGCATCTTAGATTCTATGCTAAACCGCGCCTTCATTTCCGGAAAGATAACCCCTTATTACTTTTTTCTTGTATGTCTGTATATTGGTTTTGTGGAAATAAAAGACAAATTATTATTATTATTAAATAGCAAAGAGCTATATCTTCCTATAAGCCGAGCGTTAAAATCAGCTTGCTGCCGCTGCTGCCCTGCACCTCAAGTATCGCACTAGAATCTCCTCATATCTCAACAAAATAGGATCACGTAATATAATACACTTTGGTTTAAATTACACTTTAATTAGTGTGCTAGTCTTTCTATGAGTTGTTTACATTCATAATTCTTTATTTTTATTTTTTAAAGGGCTTCTAAATTTTAGATAACAAGATATACAGCGTAGTCGTGAAAGTGAGGGCCATATTTTATCAACATCAGCCGATTTATGTAGGGATTCCCCTCCGCGACACAGCTGAGTCGATCAGATGGGTGTTTATGATATGAGTTTGCATTTCATTTTAGTCACTGTTGATCATAAGCGCAAATTGATGCAGAATAAAATAGGAGCTTATTTTTCTTCTCATTGAAAATGTGTACTACTTATCACTGTCAGAATATGTTTTGTTTTTTTATTGTGCTATTAAACGTTTCTTTCAATAATTTGTTTATTAATAAAATCACGCTTGCTAATTTAAACATGTCGACAATGTGAACACACTTGGTTTGAAGTAGTTCACCTTATCGGGCGTCTGCTGTATAACTGGGTGTTTTTTCATCAAAGTATTTCTTACACCTCCCTAACTACGCCACTGATTATATTAAAGCTTACTTATTACTACCAAACTATGACTGTAGTAAACCCGAATTTACTTTGTAATAATTTAAAATTTCCAAAGAGTTTTAAGATATTAAAAAAATAAAATTCTTTAATACAACTTTACAGGCCGCATCTACATAAAAAGTAATAAAAACTTATGTTGTATGAAAGTACCTTGGAACTTCTTTTACATCATAATCTATTTTATTTTCTAACAGAAGTAAGATACCTTCAAAATAAAAATAACAGCAAAGAATAATAGGTTCAAAAGACCTAGGTATCACTTACGTGAAATTACGTGTTTGATAATTTAAGGTACCTATGCAAAATTGATAGTAATTTTTAATTACTTTTGACGCGCTGTCGGAACAATAGTAAAACTTATTCAGATCGAAACTGTTATTAGTAGCTTCAGCGTACTTATGCGAACGTTTTGTCCGTCCGTCCGTCTGTCTGTCCGTCCGTCTGTCTGTCTGGATCGCCTGTAACTTTCGAACGGCTACAGATATCGAAATTTTGAAAGGGGGCAAAGTTGTTGCTAAGGTCCCGAGCACCTTCATGCGCTATTTGGTTTTGGCGAAAGGTGGCGATTTTCCACTTTGCAAAATTTCCAAGCATTGTAGCACAGTGGCGGCTTGTCCACTTGGCGCCATCTACAGAACTTCGGTGGTCACGTTTTGAACTACACATTCTGAAGCTACTCTTTAGACCTGTAGTTGAGCAGTTTATTATATTATCAGATACTTTTAATATTTTGTAGAATCGTAACTACAAACTAAAATGCAACATAAACATGTTATTAACTTCAAATAAATGTTTAATTATTACATATTTAGCAAATTTATAAGCTGTACTGTTTCATGTTGCTAAAAATTAAACACTGTAAGCTGTAAAAAAATAATTTTCAAAAAAGTGATTATCCAAGAGTTAAAAAACAGGTGAATTACTGCCTGCAATATTCCCTGTGCACTGATTACTACCAATAACTTTTTCAAGTTCACAAATTCTTTTGTAGAAAGCATGAATGATTAGCGAGAAAAAGTTATCTGGATATATTCAGGGCACGTGCGATTTACTTGACATCCGCACTGTCAGTACCAAATTTTAAAAAAATGTCTGCACTATACTTCCATAATAATGTGTTTTTTATTAGACTGTACAGTAATTTAATTGTTAAAATGTGAAAAATAGCGGTGGTGCCAACATATTGTCAATTTAACAGTGCGGATGTCAAGTAAATGGATAATACGTACTACAGTATGATCAAAATTATTTTTATCTAGTATGGCTATGGAATAGTTTCTAATTTTGAATACAACTAACTGTAAGTCACTTAAAAATGAAATGGCAAGTTTGACATTTAAGTTGCATTCATAAAGTTGGAAATATTCCATAGCCATACTAGATGAAAATTATTTTTGGAATGAAAAGCACAAAATAATTATCTAAAATCAATTATCACTATAGAAACTGAGATAAACTGTCTGTCTCATGCTATTGGTTGTTTGAATATGTAGGGTATAATTCCAATAGTCTAAGAGCCAGCCACAAAAATAGTTTCATCTTATTATAGGTACTCTCTTAACGTCGCCGATAATTAATTCGGAAGTCTGCCTGGTTTTAGGTGGTGGAAAAAAGTAGAGATATATTTATTTCACATGTTCCTTCGGAAAAGTATGTTTAATTATGTGAAACTGACCTGACAAAATGTGACGTATCCTTTTTAAATTAGGTTAGAATTTTTGATCTTTGACAAACATTTTTAGCTATACGTGTATTTGTCAAATGTAAAAAATTATAACCTAATTTTAAAAAAGATACATGACATTTTGCCACGCCAGTTTCACATAACTAAACATGACCTAATGGGGATCCTTTTCCCAAGGACCATAAAAAATGAAATACAGAGAACGAATAAATTTGTAATAAGAGTCACCTGTGATACGTATTACACGTTTGACAGTTCTTCAGTTCTACAGGTTGTTAGGTTAGGTTTTGTGTCAAATAACAAACAAAATCTAACCTGCTAACCTGGAATTGGACATACACCGACAGCGCTACCAACAATACACTTCAGTACTGCCAGATACATTTTATCTGTCATTTCTACCACTTTGCGCCCCTGCTACAGCTTTCTCCACCACCGGAAACCAGGCAGACTTCCAAATCAATTATCAGTGATGTTAAAAGAGTATAGTAACATGGGATCGTTTCTTAATGAAATGACGTAACTATTTTTGTCGCTGGCTCTCCATCTATAAGTAATTAACTAGTTAGTTGATAGGCATTTCGGATATACTGATTTTTGGGTGGATAAAGTGTTTTATAACTGCTAACATTTTTTCCTGTATTCAAGTGCGAATTATTTATATGCTTACATGAAGCATGACATAAATCTGCAGAAATAGATAAGGCACCTCGTCACTATTGTGTCAGCTGCTACACTTTGTAGTTTTTTGTGGTTCTGAAAGAAGAGAAAATTCTTATTACAAATGCTTTCTGAAATATCGACGTTTATAAATATCGTTAATGGTACATACTACCATCCAAAATAACTGTGCAGGTGATATGCACAAAAAACGAACAAAGAGACTGCCTGTTCAAAACTAATTACGTGCAGGACCCAAAGGTACAAACAGAGCTGATGTTCACCATACATACGTTACATTACTGCACCCACTGCACATACAGTTTTCATCCGCACAGTTATTTTAGGTGAGCAAACCTATATCTACATACCGAATATGATAAAAAATACAAGCAGTTAGTATATCCACCTAGAATGCACCCGATTTATTAAGTTGATGACGGACGAATCACTCAAGTAAATACGAAGTTTTGAACAGTTTAGGTTATATCTGAAATTGTTCAATCAAACTCTTGTACAAACACAGTGACTACTGATTCGTTAGTGATTGATATCCCATGGTTCAATTCTCGTAAAAATCTAATAACAACTGTTTTAAAACAGGCACAAAGCAACCACTAATAGAGGAGTTTCTTAAATGCACCTGTCAAATAATTGTTAGGGACTGGCCCACCCGTCGGAGGACGCTAGTGTCGCCACTCGGCAAGGTTGTGAACCAAACTATAATTAATTATGGGTCGGTATGTGAAGAAGTGTTGTTTCAAATTGTGCCGATTTAGTGTAGGAGAAACAAGTTTCCCAACGGCATAGAAAAACCTACTAATAGAAGCGTTTTCTGAATGCATCTGTCAAATCAAATAATTGCTAGAGATTGGCCCATCCGTCAGGAGGCGCTGGTGTCACCTGTCCGCCTTTTGAAAAGTGCGTAAATAGTAAACTCATACGTCAAACTGACACCGACAAATCATTTAAAATGCGTGAAAAGCATTTTGAACCAAAGCAAATTGTTGCAATTGAGCACGACTATTGTAAGATTGACAATACTTATTAAACAATATTGCTATTTGAATTACTTAAATATATTTGTTATTCGCAAATATTTTGTTTGAATTTTCCATAATTATTGTAAACTTCAGAACCTATAAAGATTTTGCATATTCCGATTTATGCGGTTCAAAACTTTAAAATCGAGATTCTGATGAAGGCAAATTATGTATATGCAAAATTTGTATTGGTGTTGACGGTATATCCTTGATTAATCCAAATATCGTAGTAATGCCGTATTTAAATTTTGCCGCCTTGCTGGAATAGTTTCTGGCCCACCCGTTGTAGGGCGCTGAAACTTTTATTCAAGCTTACTGTTTGAGAAATCGCTCTATTAGTGGTTGCTTTGTGAAAACAGGCATGAGAAGATGAGAACAAGTAACTATAGCTTCCAAACACAAAACAATACTTCCGAAAGCAAACAACGTCGCCATATTCAATCATAGATCATACAGTAGCGGCCAAAAAAACCGGGACAGTTTTTTTGACCTAATTTTCAAAATGCGAAAAGAAGTGCTGACAATTCTAATTAATAAATGTCTTCAAAATTCATTGTTCAGATCTGAATAACGACTTTTGATGACATTTATTAATTAGAATTGTCAGTGTCAGCACTTCTTTTCGCATTTTGAAAATTAGGTCAAAAAAACTGTCCCGGTTTTTATGGCCGCTACTGTAGATAAAGAAGCGAAATAAACTACGACTGTCTATTCATTTTTTCGAGACAATTTGTAGCGCCAGCTGAAGTTGCTGCTCATCAATGAAGTACCAATCGATTTTTAATATTCGATAGTGCTCTGTAAATTTGTCGCTGAACTAAGTGCGGGTAATTTGAAATACGTTAAATGTTTATTTTAAATACTGGATGAAGTCTTTATTTTAAATTGTTAGTATTACTTACATGTTAGTTTAACAAAACGTGTGTTTGTTACAACATACTGCAATAACATTATAAATTTAAAATAAAGTTTCAAAACCTTAGGTTAGAGAGAATTCGATGATAAATGCAGATACTTATACACTGTTATTTATTATTGGTAGTTTGATACCAACCTACATCACTGTTCTTACACAAACTTATAAAATGTAAAAATGAATTTAAAAACTATTTATGTGCATACCCAGTAACAAGTAGCGAAGTTTATCGAATTCATGTTTTTTTTAAGCTACATATAATTCAACAACAAGCAAATGTAAAGCGTTATGTTGTTAATTATTATACAATATCATTTGTAATCTGTTTCCCAAATATGTATAAGCCCCATCGCTAACCATTATAATCGAATTCTAAATATACGTATGTTAAATAGTTGTTTGCATTTTACGGAAGTCAAAACTATCACATAAGCAGAAGCTTAATCACTCGCGTAATCACCAATGACCTATGATCGAAAGCCTTTTTACCGTGAAGGGTAAGGCATTACATATTCTTTTGTATTGTGTATACATACATTTCACCTCTATTTGCATATGTTCATAGGTCTCTGTCACTATAATAGTATATTGTATGTTAAGAGCGGAAAGTGCATTCTTGCCGCTTGCGCATGAATATTGCTGGTTGAGACGAAGTCGAAACCAGCAATCATGCAAAAGCGGCAAGCGCACTTTTAGCTCGAAATATACATACTATTTTTTCGACGACTGAGCATATTATTAAAGGAAAATATCAAATTTCGTTTTATCGCAAAAATTAATTGACAATCAAGTTAACATTACTTGCTCAGTCTATATGACATGTGACGCGATTATTTCCACAAATGACGGGCGTTGTCAAGGAAACATTCGGACGTGGCTACCTATTTTGTTCATGCGGAAACCCAAAACGCTCGGCGAGCGGCAAAAAGATGAAAACGCACGCTCAGCGGCAAATGTCAACTTTCTGTTGTCAAATGACAGTGAGAAAAATCTACTTTCGATGTCAGTCGTCGAAATAGTTATTTGTTTCATTAGTACAAAAAATGCATGATTTCGGGACAAGTAAGACAGATCGCCGGACGACGCGCAGCGGAGTCCGGCGAGTCTTACGCGTCCCGAAAACGCATTTTTTGTGCGAATGAAACATACTATTTTTTCTCCAACTACTCATAAATTCGGTAATATGACTTATTATTTAGAATCAAACATTGTAGGTTATATTGTAGAACTGTCATGGCGCAAATAAACAATCACTATACCGGGAAATTAAACAACAACGACGGCGATTGCCGAATATTCACGAAGCGTTTGTGTTTTATTTAAAATTTACCATGTAAAACCCTATCTTGCGTCCATTTTTGTACTAGTGCAAATATGAATCGAAAAGTGTACAGTTGCCAAGGTAATTGGTGAACATCCCGAAATTACTTACTTTTTATACAAAATTATTCGACAATATGGCGTCTTATTCGTGTGGTTGGAGAAAAAATACATTTTTTCCAGTCTTTTTTGTTTTTCGCCATATTTGCTGCTTGAACCTTCGTGAGCTCTCTGTGTTCTAACATCTTCTCTATGATTTGGTTCCACGTTGTCTTCGGTCTTCCTCTGTTTTTCTTTTCTTGTCCTTTGGCCTCCCATATTATCTTTACCGGTCTCTTCTTGCTCATTCGTTGGAGATGTCCGTACCATCGTAGTTGACATTACTTTATCCTTCCTGCTACTGGTTTCACCTTCAGCTGTTCTCTTATGCTATCGTTTCTAATCCGGTCCATCCTTGTGATTCCTAGTACTCTTCTGAGATACTTCATCTACATGGTTTGAATTTTGTTCTTAAGTTTCTGTGTTAGAACCCAGCTTTCCGATCCAAAGGTTAGGATAGCAACAAATACCGACTTGTAAATACTCATCTTCGCTTTTATTGAAACTTCTCTTTTCCCCAGTAAGTTATTTCTGAGGTTGTGGTATACCTTTGCTGCATTCTCTATTAGTCTATTCGGTTGTTTATTTCAAGGTTACTGTCGAGGTGAACTCCTAAGTATTTAAAGGTGTCTACTTTGTCTATCATCTTTCCATTTAGTTCCATGTTTACTTGAACGTCTGATTTCCCACTGATCATAATTTTTGTTTTTTCTTCATCTTTAATTTCTTCCTTGTTCATTCTTCTTCCCATATGTCTAAATTTTTCTTCAGATCTCTTTCGTTCTTTGCAAATATGACAAGGTCATCGACAAACGTGCACTCACTTATCTGCACTAGTTCTAAGTTTGGATACCCCACATTTACTTATATTGCTCTTTTTCTTGCTTCTTTTATTAAGTCGTTTGATGTCCATTATAGTTGTTTAAACGTCAGAGTTTCTGTTAATGATAGATGATCCAAAGGAATTTAGATATCTTCATACCTATAACAAAGGAGAATGTCATTAACTTACGATAGATTGAGTATTGTACAGTAAATTATTTATTTTATTGCAAATTTTAACACGTCTATTTTTCATTTTGTGTTATTTTGCTATTAAAACGAAATTCCGGTTACAAATTGACCTCAAATGACAAACAAATCAAAGTTAGCCCGGATGGTTGAGCCTTGTTTTATAATTAGACTTAAGCTTTGTTAGTTAGTTTGTACTTGTGCACAGAAATACTACATTAACAAACTATTATTAGAGGTTCGCACAAAAACAAGATCTGGTATTATAAGTAGTACAAACGAAAGGTCATAACAGTCATTAGCTGCAGAAAAATACTACTTTCTGGTAAAAGAAGTTATATTGGTGAAAGACTAAGAAAATGTATTAAATTTAGTCGTAATATAAAAGCCAGAAAGTGTAAAGTACATACAAAATACGATCGCTGCAATAAAATAACAAAATAAAGATTAAATTACAGTTAAGATAGGTTTAAAGCAAATTGTATTATATTAAGTGACACAACTACGCTTTGCAGATGACGTGGTAGGGCTAGCAGAATCCAAAGACTAGCTGGTTTACATGGTAAACAAACTAAAACTGGCAAGTAATGAAGCAGGCCTGGCAATTAACTATGATAAAACACACGTCATAACAAATAAAAGAGCAGATAACATAGGTATGGGACCAAACATGATAAAGTATGTAGAAGAAGTGGTATATTTAGGCTAATATACCATGTGAATAATGTTAAGACTATACACTGGCAACTTTATTTTGGCATTAATCAATTTACTCATGCTAGTAACAATTGTCGGTTATGAAATTACACTGAAATGATCCAGTTTCAATTAATTTCTATAATCACTGTGTTGTTATTTTGTTTACAAACACCATGGCAACATTAAATGTAGTCTTACATTATTCTCACTGTATATCATTAAACAACAACATAAAAAAGAAACCAATAGACGCATTGATTAAGGGTAGAAATGCTTCTGGAGCTTAAAACACATTTTTAAAGGAAAATTACCAGTGCGGATTAAACAAAAAGTGTTAATAGTTGTGTTATTACAAGTCTGACTTATGGTGCACAAACACGATCTCTAAATAATAAGTTAAAAAACAAAACTAAGGGTGAGTCAAAAGAAGATGGACCGGTCCATCATATGAATAAAGGAGAACGATCCAAACGTGTGTGTCCGTCAAGACAATTGCAGACGTGATGTCCCCCATTTGCGTTTGCTTGCATTTCGCCGTCGCCTCGATTTCGCGACCGGGACGGAGCCCTGAGGGCCCCCTTGGAGAGGGGCGAAGCCCCGAGGGCCCCTTGGAGAGGGGTGGAGCCCCAAAGGCCCCTTGGAGAGAGGCAGAACCCCGAGGGCGCCCTTGGAGAGGAGCTTCCTTCTTTGGTCAGATGGCCGGCAGTGGGAGGCAGGGGAGGGGTGTGTAACAGAACAGAATGGCCCAACGTAATGGGCCTAAAAATGGTGATAAATTGAGTAGAATAGACCGCGCAATAGCGCGCGTAGCCCCGTTTATACTTGGAATAAAACTTCTGGACAAAATACCACTTGAAGAAATCAAGAGACGGACGGGCGTACAAGATTGTAATGTATGCTATTTATAGTATTTATATAACGTTAAGTTATAATTTTCTTGTATTGGCATGCCTGGTGCGCACGCCGGGCAGTTGATAGTTGGCTGTGGAACCAGAATGTTCACTTATTTCATGTGTCAAAAAAATACAGTATTTATGAGTTATTGTTGTATATTATTGGCCAGCTGGTCACAACAATAACAAAATTGGTGGCAAGGGTCAAAAATCAGAAAAAGCAGGTGTGTTTCAATCCAAAAATGGTTGAAGAACAGCAACGAGCATCTCAAACGAGTTTAGTGGGTTTGGTTCAAATGTTCGACCAAAAAAAGTTCGGACTTTCAAGTGTTTACCGAAAGGATATCGCAATTTTTCATTGCCAACGCGATTATCGATGAAAATAGAAAACGCGCGATCCTTATAAATTCCTTGCCAGAAGAAACTTACATATTGGTAAGAGACATATGTTTTCCGAACACTCCCGATAAACACAGCTTCAAGGATTTGATAAAAACTATTAGTGATCATTTGTCCCCGGTAAAATCGTATTTTGCAGAACGATTAAAAATTTTGAACGCCAAAAGAAAAACTAGTCAATCCGTTTCGGAATGGGCAGCTCGTGTAAAAAGTTTGCCTTTTCAATTGTAAATTCGGAAATGAGCTGGACATTTTTATGCCTGATCTATTTGTGACTGGGTTATGTGATAACAAAATAATCAATGGTCAAAATTGTCTTATCAAAAGAGTCAACACTGAATGAACCCTTGGGCAGGAAAGAGCCAGCAGATGTCCACTTATTACCAGCACCGTTCCGGGAAGAAGTCGGTACCAGCAGCAACCTCAAGAGTATCACCTAACACAGCTAAGGGCAATCGTCAAAACAAATGTTTAGTGTGTGGTCGTAAAAATCACAAATTGAGTGCATGTAGGTATATAAATTTCAGTTGCCACAGGTGTGGTCAGAAAGGTCAGAAAGGTACATTCAATAAATTTGAGGTAGAATTGAAATTAAAGGAAAATGTTCCGTCTAAATTAATAACGCGCGGCCAGTTCCGTTTGCATTGAAACCAAAAATAAAAGATGAGTTGGAAAGATTGGTAAAAATTAAAGCTCTAGTTCCAATACAATTTTCAGAATGGGCGTCACCCATTGTTCCGGTTTTACAGACAAACGGAAGTGTACGCCTATGTGTTGATTTAAAAAAACTCAAAGGTGGTATAAATTTCTCTAAAATAGATTTATCGGAAGCTTACCAACAGGTAAAATTAACCGCAAATTCTATGAAATTGTGTACAATCAACACTCATAAGGCGTAATGGGACAAGTTGGCGCAGCCAACTGGACGCTGCTATCTCGGCGCGGCCAACTCGGCGCGAGCCCACTTGGCGCAGGGACAACTTGGCGCTGGGACAACTCGGCGCGGGCCAACTGGGCGCGAGACAAGCGGGAGCGAAATAATTTTGAAACGCGAATTTTTAAAGGAAGTACTTCTTTGCTTATCTGATGAGAATCTGCTGGCTGTCAATCCTTATCTGCACAGAAATATTATTCTCTTAATATTTTCTACAAGAAGTTATTTATAGATTTCTCGTAAAGCAGATTAGATGAAACATTGTACTTGCTTAGACAGGGCCATTTATATCCTTTTATGATACTTTTTTTACAAATAGCAAAGTTATAAATGAAAAGAAATTCCACAAAACAGAAAATAAAACAAATGTCAATTCCATATTTAGATAATATATCCTGATTTGTGTCCCCCGAACAAAATACCCCCCGGATAAAAACCTCAACATATTATGTGTACGGGATGTTCAATTTTCGATTTGATTAAATGGAAATATTCGTTATTAAAAAAATATTTGCTCATTTTGAGGGCAACAAACAGAATAATTTCCGGGCTACAGGCGGAAAATGACAAATCCAACATTTCTATTCGACGTCTCAGTTCTTTTGTTTGGTCCTTTGTTTTCAAATATCATATGTTTTTACCTTTTCAAATATACAGTGTGTCTCGTAGCGTATCATAGGTGTTCAGGGTGGAGGTTATAGTGGACTGTATGATTTTAATTTGGAAAGTTGCAGGATACGTCTTAGGGGTGCAGGAATTAAAAAGGGTTGTGAACCAACGGTCTCGTGCAGTCTCACACGAGATGAATTTAATAAAACTTAATTTCCGTTGGGCAGAGGTGTGGCGAATACAGACAGATGTTAAAACTGTATTGTTTATTGACTAAAATATTTTCTATTTGGTATACATTAACTATGACGTAAATTACAAGGTTCATGTTATTTTGCCCCAGTTCCAGCTCGCATATGCACTTGCGTATTCAATTTCATAACAAATAGATAGCAAGTTTGCAAAATTGCAGTTTGTCGACCGGTCATTAGACCAGTGCTCATAATAAACGCTGATGCTTTGTTTGTAATTTCCGCATGCAACAGTTTGCTTACGAAATGTATGCATATTTAATTTTAAAAGTTAAAATTATGTTTTGGTTCCTAAACATTAGGAAATTATAAAGGGACCACCTATTACTGTGTACGCATTGAGGTATGCGACTGGTCAGAAATGTAAACAATTTAAAATTAATTTGTCCGTTTTTTGCCAGTAGAGTTTTTTACGGAGGTTTTTTTGTCCGGGGTTGCTTTGTCGATAGATTTTAGTCCGGGGGGTTTTGTCCAGGTTTTTTTCGTCCGAGATTCAATAGTATAGCTTTTTTTTTAATAGTAATGTAAAATTTAATTGTCAATTGTAAATGTCATTTTGTAGCTTGCATTTTGTTTTCCTAGGTTTATTATATATATTTAAAAATTTGAAGGTCGATTATAATTTGAGTGTTAAACAAAAATATACAATTTCCATATCTTGGAAACAGAGAAAAAATAACAATTCCTTAATTTTATAGGTTCTATAGTAACTTTAGTGCTGGGTGATGATAGAAGTACACATTAAAGGAATTCTTCCATTAACCTTGTGGACTTCAAGAGTCCGTTTTAGAAATGTCATTAGATGGGATTAAAATTACATGGAGATTATGTCATTGTCGTTACGGCTTTTTATTCCGCCACCCAAATTTTTCATTGTTTGGCTGTAGCTCGGTAACCAAAAGGTATATACGAATTACGTTTCCACTGTCGTGTTGCCCCATAATGTGCAAACGATATTTCTTTAGCTTGTAATAATATTTTCTCCTGCATTATTCGATTTTTCGTGTTTGTTACTTCCCTTGTCAGCAGTGGCCGGGTTTTCAATTTCTAAACCTGGTTTTTTGTTTTGCTCAGAGTGTTTAAATTTGTATCTGCCAAAGTTTGTTTGTTTATTGTCCCTTTAAAGACAATATCTTAAAAAGCTTAAATTGTTTGTTTATGTTCAATCTAATTCTGAAAAACGGTTGAATTTAGATCTATAACGAAGTCTATCAGATGAAATCTCATAAATATAAAAATAGTGTACCATTGTAAAAACAATTCAAAATTATTAAATTTGCAAATTTTGAGCGCACTGCATAGCATTAATACTCAGAGATACTATTTTACACTAAAAAAGGTAATTCTGAAAAATGATTTTTGGCAACGTTCATTCAATTGTTTTCTGTTACAGCAGCCGCCCAAAATTCAGCATTTTTGCATAAAATCGTTAATATCTCCAAAGGAGGTGACGTAAGACCCATACACATTTATATTAAATCTAGAACTCGTGGCCAGCCTACGTCTGGCCCGGCCAGCGTAAAGAAACGGTTAACAATAAAAATGCTTGCTCAAGGCGGCAGCCAGCCGACGTCCGGCCTTGCCAGCGTCAACAATAGAAATTCTTGCTGCGTCGCCACTTGTGCGCGTTAATGCTGCGTGTTGCGGCGCGATCGGAATGTGCGCGCGCCTGCTTACGGTCTGGACGGCATCGGCTCTTATAATATAAGATAATTAGCATTTTGGCGCAACACCTTTAAGCCACCCAAGTACAGACAATTTCGCAAAAAAAACTTGCTAGCTGCAATAAATTTCTTAGCCACTCTGTATAACCAAAACTATTTTAGCAATATGCAAAATCTTCGTACCTTCAACTTTTATATGAGCAAATTTTATGCAACTCTCGTAGTTCATGAAATATTTTCCAGCCCCGCAGAATTGCCGGACCCGGTATGCTTAGGTTTCGCGCCCAGTTGTCTCGCGCCAAGTTGGCCCGCGCCGAGTTGTCCCTGCGCCCAGTTGTCCCTGCGCCAAGTTGGCTCGCGCCAAGTTGGCCGCGCCGAGATGGCCGCGCCGAGATGGCCGCGCCGAGTTGGCTGCGCCCACTTGTCCGAGACCGCTCATAAGGGGTTATTGGCTTATACTAGGTTACCATATGGAATCAAAATAGCTTCCGCTATTTTTCAGAATATTATGGAACAACTTTTTGCTGATATACCAGGAGTAGTGTGTTTTTTGGACGACATTTTTGTTACTGCATGTAATGATATGGAGATATGCAAAGTCTAGATCTAGTTTTCCAAAAATTACAAGAATGTGGTTTAAAAGTCCAAATGGAAAAATGTAAATTTTTTCAAAACTCATTAACTTATTTGGGTCACAAGATAGACAAAATTGAGTTGCACACCACTGGTGAAAGAATTGATGCAATTAAAAAGGTTCCAGGACGTGACACAATTACACAATTGAAGTCGTTTTTAGGAATGGTAAATTTTTACTGTAAATTTGTTAAAAATGCTTCTAGTATTTTGCAGCCACTTGATCAATTGCTAAGAAAAGATACAACTTAGTGTTGGTCACACGATTGCGAGATAAGTTTTAACAAAATAAAAGAAATTTTAGGGTCTTCTGCGGTCCTGACTCATTTTAATCCGAAAGAAAGACATAAAATTGACGGTCCATGCTTCAAATGTCGGATTAGGAGCTGTAATAAGTCATATAGATGATAATAAGACTGAACGGCCGGTAGCTTTTGCTTCGCGATTGTTAAATTCAGCGGAATCAAAATATTCCCAGATTGAAAAAGAAGCGGCAGCAATAATCTTCGGTGTAAAGAAATTTTTCCTATATTTATACAGAAGAAAATTTTATCTATATTTGGATCATAAACCGTTATTGTCCCTATTCGGTGAAAAGAAAGGTATTCCGATTTTTGCAGCAAATCGTTTGCAGCGGTGCCGGTGGGCGCATATTTTATCTTCTTCCGATTATTAAATTAAGTATGTTCCTACAAACAAAAATATCGCCGATTGTTTTTCTAGGTTACCGGTAGGAGCCGCAGCTAAAGAAGTAACAGATTTTACTTATTTACATTACATTGCTTAAAATCAAACTGTAATGGCTTTTGCTAAAATAAAACACAAAACTGCTAAAGATCCGGTTTTGAACAAAGTTGTATTTTATGTAATAAACGGGTGGCCTGAAAAAAGAGCGAGTTGCCTGACATTAAACAATTTTATTTGTGCAAAAATGAATTGTATTTAGAACAAGACTGTTTAATGCGCGGTTGCAGAGTAATAATTCCGGCAAAAATGATTTCAAGTATTTTACAAGAATTACATTGTGCCCATATGGGTATTGTGAAAATGAAGGCACTAGCCAGATGTTACTTTTGGTGGCCTTCTGTTGATGAGGCAATAGAAAAAGTAGCTAAATCGTGTACAACATGCTCTGTTTTTGTTAGTGATCCTCCAATTTCACAATTGATACCGTGGAATTGGCCAAACTAACCTTGGCCTGATTACATGTGGATTTTTTCGGTCCTTTGTTTAATAAAGAATATTTGGTATTAGAAGACGCGGCGGGTAAATGGATTGAATGTTTTGAAGTTCCAAGTAATTCAACAAATGCAGTAATTAAATGTTTACGCAAAACGTTCTCAAGATTTGGCTTGCCTAAACAATTATGTTCCGATAATGCAACAGCGTTTATTTCGGACGAATTTATTAATTCCTTCTACACAAATTGCAGTAAAGAATAATCAGAATAAACAAAAACAAAACTATAAAGGAAAAAGGCAAATATATTTTCAGTTAAATAATAAAGTTAAAGATTTTACAGCAAATAAGGAAAAATGGTGTGAAGGTTTTAATTATAGAGGTTTTAGGTAATAGGACTTACAAAGTAAATGTAAACGATTGTCTTGGATAAGACATGCAAATCAGTTGAAACCACGTTTTGATTCACGCACTCAAGTATACAGTGAGATCGTAAAGTTTAGAATAAACTCAGTATTTCCTAACATGTACGTTTCCGGCTAAAACGGTCGGACCCGTCGATTTTTATTTTTATTTGAGCATTTTTTGAAATAAAATGCATACATACAGGGTGTCCCGTGTATGACGTATGGCGTTATCGATGTATTTTTAAATGGAAACCCCCTTTTTTTATTACGAAATCTGAAAGAACGCATCTTTTTACTTGAAAAATGGGACAGTTACGTCTATTTTCGCGATTATTCCATCTTTCGTCGCTGCATTTATATGCGGCATAACTATTTTGTCGTATTATTTTTAATTTGGAATTGTTGTCAGATGTCAAATATTCAATGTTGCAATCTGAAATATTAATAAAACAAGTTCAAGCAGCTAGAATTTTACAAAAATCTGTTATAAGAGTTGTCCCATTTTTTATTGGCCGCAACTGTACTTCTTCCATGTTGTTTTCTTTTCTTTGATTTTTTCTTTCACCTTGTCATTCCACCATCTTGTTCGTTACAAATTGGGCTTTAATTTACTCTTTCTGCAAATTGTTGTTGCCGTTTCGAGGATTACTTCTTTCAATATTGTCCGTCTTTCTTCTGCTCTTATATCTTCTCCCTAGTGTTCGTACTGCTGTAGTCTCTGCTCTACTCCTTCCGCGTATTCTGCTTGTTTTTCGGGATTCTTCAATTCCAATATCTTTATTTTCTCATAGTTCTTCTTTGTTGGTGTTTCTTTCTTTAAATAGAATCTCGTATCCTCTATTACTAATTTATGGTTTGAGTGGATTTCTGCCCCTCTAATAACGTTCACGTCTATAGAGCGTCTCAGGGTGACAAGACAGCGTGGAGAGGATAGGGAATGCTTTCCTTATGGGAATTTCGCTCCGACGTTGCCAGTTCTATGCCAGTTCTACTGTACGTAATTGTTTTGTTCATAAACTTGTTTGAATGCCACTGACCAAACGTACCAGGTAATGAGGGATTATAGTTAAGCTGTCTCTATTACAATATCCGGATTTGTTTGTTTGTGATCGGTGCGTTTTTTCTACAGAACACTTTTGTGGAGACATATGGCATCGCTGTTTGTTGCTGATTGCCATAAGACCCTGTACTGTCTAGTCACCCTGAGACCCAGTATAGTATGGCATATTTGGATCCTCTTGTAGATGTGAAGTAATCTATTTCGCTTTTTGCATCCCTGCCTTCTGCCACGTATGTTGTTTTATGTATCAGCTTATGATTGAAAAAGCTGTTTCCAATTAATATTCCGTTGTCTATGCAGAAGTCTATCATTCTTGTGCCATTATCATTTAGTATTCTATCTGTGCAGTGTTTCCCTAGCACTATGTGTCCTTTGTTTGGATTTCTCCCTACTCAAGCATTCCAGTCTCCTATTATGAATGTGTGTTTGCTTCGATCCCTGACTGTCTAATGTTTGTTGTAAGTTTGTGTAGAACACCTCTTTATCTAATACGTTGGCGTTATTTGTTGGTGCGTATATCTGCATGAATGTAATCCTCTCTTCTAGAATGATATCCATCGTCATCGCCTGATCATTCAAAAATTTTAATTAAAGTTCTGAATGTCAGCTTTAAGTTTTTTTTTGAATGGTTCTAAGTGATCTTTACAAGAGTCTCTACATGACCACAACACTCCAGCGAAGTTTCTGAATGCACCCAGCCATTATTTGCCAACAATACTGATCACAATTCATTAAAAACTCTTAACCATACAAATATTTTACAATCTTCTTCTTGTTAGGGTGGCCGTTTAACGGTCGTTGGTTAACATCATGTTGGCAACCATGT
This sequence comes from Agriotes lineatus, assembly GCA_940337035.1. Taxonomy (NCBI): domain Eukaryota; kingdom Metazoa; phylum Arthropoda; class Insecta; order Coleoptera; family Elateridae; genus Agriotes; species Agriotes lineatus. The sequence continues at coordinate 18,577 of CALNHX010012750.1, forward strand.
TGAGAATAATAGTCTTGTGGACCGCTGCTCGGAACAGCTGTATTGTAGTGTTTCCATACCATTTCCTTAAGTTTTTCAACCAGGAAGTTCTTCTTGCACCCGGTCCACGTTTATCTTCTATTTTTACTTCCTTTTACTACTATAAAGGCAGTATTGGATTCACCCCAAAAATTCGAAATTGAGTTTTCAACAGATCTTCACGTTTTAGAGTCCCCTGATCCCAAAAAACATATTTTTTTTCATTGGTCTGTCTGTCTGTCTGTCTGTCTGTGTGTCTGTCTGTGTGTGTGTCTGTGAACAGAATATCTCAAAAACGAAAAGAGGTATGGCATTGAAACTTCATATATAAGTTTTGTGTACTATGTAGATGAGACAGCAAGCTTTTGAAGAAAATCGCATAACCGGAAGTAGGTGTTTACTCTTGTGATTTTTCAGTTTTTTTCGATTTTTTCAAAAACGGCTCTAACGATTTTTTTAAACTTTACATTTTTCTTACATTTTTAATGTGTATTGATGTGAGATATGTGATTTTCCAGTTGAATACTTCTAAAGTGGGTTTCTTTTGTTTTTTTTTTCTATTTTTTTTATTAACTCCTATTTTAAATAAAACACCCGGTATATTATTACATTTTTGAATTCACCTTAAAATTCTAGAAAAAAATTGTCTCTTCAACTAACACTCGATTTTGTACCGTTTTTGTAGAATTTGTAATTTTTGAAAAAATTTAACAAATGGTTAAAATTCAAAATCAAATTTTTGGCTAATTATAAGATCACTGTAAAAGGAAGTTGTGTGAGTGTATCACACCAGATTTTTCCTTCTATAATTAAATGCAACAGTTCATATTTTTCAGGATGTCGCATAATGTGGTCAAAATATTCAAGCTTAATTTTCTTAACTGTTTTTACTATTTCTAGCTGCTTGTTCATTATATCGAGGACTCTGTTGTTAGTGACTCTATCCACCCAGCTGATTCTTAATAATCGCCTATACGCCCACATCTCGAAGGCGTTTATTCTTTTTAATGTAGCTTCCTTGAGTGTTCATGCTTCCATTCCATAAAGCAATACTGGTAAGACATAACAGCGAACCATTCTCATTCTTAGTTTTAATGGTAGATCGCGGCTGCATAATACATTTTTGAACTTAATAAAGGATGTCCTAGCTTTTTCTATTCGGACCTTTATTTCGACCGATGCGTCCCATTGGTCATTGATAATACTTCCGAGATAAAAGAGTTTATTGGTCTTCACAAGCCTTGTACCATTGATGGTGATGCCATTGTTTGTAATGTTGGTTCGCTTACTTATAACCATATACTTTGTCTTATTTATGTTAATCTTCAAGCCAAAATCTTCACATGTATTGTTTATTTTTGTCAGTAGATTCTGTAGATCTTCTTCACTGCTGGTTAGTATGAGTGTATCATCAGCGTACCTGATGTTGTTGATGTTTTTTCCATTAACGATTATTCCTTCGTTTGAATCGATAAGTGCTTGACTGAATACTTCTTCCGAGTACAGATTAAAAATCAGAGGTGACAGAATACACCCCTGGCGAACTCCTTTTTTAATACAGATTTCCTCTGATACTTCCTGTTCGACTCGTACCGTTGCTGATTGATGCCAGTATAATGTAGCTATGATACGTATATCCTTGTCATCTAGGCCAGTTGTTTTTAGTATATGTATCATTTTGTCATGGCATACCTTATCAAAGGCTTTTTCAAAATCAATCGAACATAAATAGACACCATGGTTGACATCTCGGCATCTCTGTATCAGCACTTGTGTGCTAAATAAGGCCTCTCTAGTTCCCAGTCCATTTCGAAAGCCAAACTGGCTCTCGCTGATTTTTTCTTCTATCTTCCGATAGATTCTTTTATGTATCACCCTCAGGAATACCTTCAATGCGTGACTCATCAAGCTAATAGATCTAAAGTTACTGCAGTTCGTTGCTTTATTTTGTTTTGGTATCATAATAAATGTAGATTTGAGCCAATCGGTTGGTATGGTTCCAGTATCATATATCTTATTGAAAAGATTTGTCAATGCCTCTATTCCATTATCACCTAATAACTTTAATATTTCGCTACTCACTTGGTCGGGTCCAGTTGCTTTTCCATTTTTTGCTCGATGGATTGCGTCACTTACTTCTTCTTTACTGATCACTGGTCCCGTCATAGCATTTATTGGATTGTAGTCAGACCTGTTGTCCTCGAATAATTCTGAAATGTATTCTGTCCATCTTTTAAGTTGTTGTGTGGTATCTATTATTATATTGCCGTTACGGTCTTCTAATTTACCTGTCGTTTGTGTTCTTTTAATACCGTTCACTTCTTTTAGTTTTTTGTGTAAATGGAAGAGGTCATGTTTTTTGTCGTATTGTTCTATTTCTGCGCATTCTTTAGTGTGCCAAGTTGCTTTTGCTCTTCTTATTTCTCTTCGGATTTCGTTGTTGACCCTTCTATATTCTACGTCATTTTTATTTCTGTACTTCCGTCTTTCGTCCATAAGATTAAGAATATTTTCGGTCATCCAATTCTGTTTTTTCTCATTTCTTTTTCCTATTAAGTTGTTACTTTGTGCATGCAACAGCGTATCTTTGAGTATACTCCACGTTTGTTCTATGTTGTTGTGATTCTTTTCACATTTTCTTCTAGAACTCCTGTTGTTTCACGTCTAATATTTTCGTCATTCAGTTTCTCTTTATCTACTCGTGCTATTCTGTTTATATTTTTCTTAATTCTTTTTAAACGTAATCTGATTTTTCCAACTAATAGATTATGGTTTGTTGGTACATCTGCTCCTGGATAAGTTTTTGTCGATAAAATAGCATTCCTATATCTTCTCGTAATACATATAAAATCAATTTGATTTCGGACTATTTTATTTACTTTGTCTGCCGGAGATTTCCAAGTATACAAGCGTCGTTCAGGAAGTTTGAACAGTGTATTGGCTATCACTAGTTGTTTTTCTATACAAAAGGTGGCGAGCCTGTCGCCTCTTTCGTTTCTAATGCCTAGGCCATAATCTCCAATAACTTCATCCTGTTTTCCTTTTCCAATCTTAGCGTTAAAGTCGCCCATTATTATAGTCATGTCATGCTTTTTCGTTAGCGCTAGAATACTGTTTAGATCTTCGTAGAATTTTTCTATTTGATCATCGTCATAATCTCCGGTTGGAGCATACACCTGCACTACGTTTACATTTACAGTATTAGTTGCGAATTGTATCATTATTATCCTGTCTGAGTATTGAACTACCTTACTCACAGCTTCTGTTATATCTTGTGACACAATTATTGCCACACCATTTTTGTGTGCTGGGCTGTCGTCACCTGAGTAGAATATAGTATAGTCATCTATTGTTGTTCTACCAGAGTTAGGCCACCGCATCTCGCTTATCCCTAATATGCTAATCTGCAATCTTTTCATTTCTCTAATCGTGTTGTGTACTTTACCGGCTTGATACATACTTGTTACATTCCAAGTTCCAATCTTTCTCATTTCGGTTATATTACATTTGATTTTAGCTGACCGGGAGATTCTTCGCACCCCTGTCCCATTTAAGGGACGCCCGTTCTCGGGGCCATTGTATTCATCAGCCATAATCATGATATATTACCTGGGGAATTTGTTTAATCACCTTGGTAGTTTCCCGTTGCTTTCCAAGGTGAGGGAGGATATTGAGGAAGGAATCTTTTTTGGTGTGGGTAGGAATTTTAGGTTAGGACACACACTCTCTCACACTAGGAATAGGAGAGGCGTATGACTCACGTGGGCAGGGGCGCTTCCCTGAAGTAGATCTACCCCTATCGGGATCATAGGAGGTATCTACCCGCTACCCTAAAAGTAACGCATTTACCTTGTCTGTCAAGTCACATAAGTAGTCACTTTTATGACGTTTGAAAATAAATAAAATTATTATAGACAACAATAATTATTGTAATAGTGGTACACTACTGTTGGACTGATTTGAAAAGTCGTATTATTCGCATTATTAAATAAATTTTTTATACGGTATTTTTATTTAACTATTTTCTTGTAATTTAATACAACAAACAATTCCACTTTATCGATGTTTCAAACAAACCGGTATTACAAAACTAAAATATTACAAAAATTGCGTTGCAATACTTGTATTCTATTTTTATCAGCACAAGTGTACAATATATGTATGTTCTATG
>CALNHX010012751.1:0-22763 GCA_940337035.1 Agriotes lineatus
TTGACTACCAGCTTGGCCGTTCACTTGTGCTTCGGCCTGACCATTGCCTTGGGTGCCTCCATCACCACTTCCTTGGAACCCTCCATTACCATCAAAACCACCTCCAAAGGAACCTACAATTCCAGCCCCAACATCACCGTCTGCGTTGCCACAACGCTACCTCCAGCAATGCCGCCTGCGTTTCCACCGGCGTTGCCTCCAGCATTACCACCAAATCTTCCCTGTTCGCCAACTCTACCTTGGCTTTGTCCTCTGTGGGAACCATTGGTTGCTTCGGATCCAGATCCAGGCTGGGGAGCAGCAAGCACAACACTCTGACCGACGATCAGAGAAAGAATAGACAAAACAGAGAATTTGGATACCATTTTGATGATTGATTTAGTTATCTGTTTGACGAACGATATATTTCAACTAAGACTATTTATATGCTTTTAGAAGTTTATGCTTTAAAACTCTCATGCAGGTTCTTCTGTTTCTACTTTTTTTGAATTTTGTGTATTTTCATAATAAGCTTTTCCTTGAAACTTCAAATATTATTATGAAACCTAATCGGCTCTAATAGATTTACTTGTATCCATAAGTTTTAGAAACCAAGTTAACTTGATTTTGGAGCCTGATATTAGTCAATATTAAAAGCTTATAAGTCAATACATTCAACGGTAACGCAAAAAAAAAGCTATCATTTCAGAGTTAGTACTTTCTACCCTAGCCAACCCAGAGCGTTTCTTATTTACAGCTTCTAAATGGACTTTAATTTGTGATAAATATCTAAAAACAGTTTTAAACTCCTTGTAAAGCTCAAGTCTTATATAAATTGTATTTGCCATTTCTAATTTTTTTGGATTTAAAGCTAATACTCTTGGTAAAATTTCCCATGTCGGACGATTTTGCCCAAGTTTTAGTTTTTTGAGTACTATATAAAATAGTGCAAAAATCTTTTCAGCAATTTTAGTAAATTTATAAATTGAAAGAATTTAAATTTTTTTATATCCCAAGAGTTAATAGATTTCAGGCAACCTTTTGAATGTTACTAAAGTGTTTAATACTACTATATAAAGATTCTCATTTTTTTTGCTCGTAACAACGCATCATGTATTATCTGAATTTGAATTTTTTTTCGTCAACCTCCATGGTAGAACGAAATTTCAGGATTGGCGATATAAGCTTCACGGGGCTGAGTACAAAAAAGCCAAAAAACCTTACTAGTCAAGTCCTAATCTTGTTTCTAAGTGAATAAAAGATAAAATTGTTTCGATGGTATGTTGATGCGCATCAAAACGCGTTCAGGAAGATGATTTTAATTTAAAACCATGTAAAGCCCATATTTAGTAAAAATATTTGATATGCTGATCAATGATTTGAGAATAAGGAATTCAAGTAACCGCATGTTAAAGATGATTTTTATTACTAAATAGTAGCCATGAGACTTTATTTATGAGACTTAAGTATAAAAAATTCAGTTACGTAAATAGCGCAGGATATGCATTAAGATGATTTTGTACTTTTTAAAAAAAACAATTTGGATATCAGCAATTAGGAGCCAGAAGTATATGATAAAGAACCATGCCGGAACCAAAATTAACAAGAGCTCGAAAGAGAGGTGTGACAAAAATATAGTTTTCTCCACTTTTATCTAAATTAGCAGTAGAAATAAACATTGTATATTGTAGAATCAGGTCACAGATTTTAGTAAAAATTCTGATGTTCTCATTAAACGAATAAATTTTAAGTATGAAAACATAAACTGATAGATATTGTGAAAATAGATAGCAGGTGATATTATAGAAGACTATGGCAAAGATATATATGGTAAAAGTAGAGTTAAGTACCAATATATAGTTTGTATTGATAACTAATGCAAGAATCTAACAAAAAACTAGCAACTATATAAAAATATGCTTTTTTCTACTAAATAGAACAGAGACAATGATGAAAAAGCTTAACAGATGCTAAAAAAACTTTAAAAGCTCATTGCTAAAGAAAAGATAAAAATTTTTCAAACATAATAGAAAGAACCTGTAAATTTTTTAGTATTTAACAAAATTACCATAGTTTGTTTAGAAAAACAGTACAGCTTATAGAGTCTATTTTTTAAAAATTGCTTGTAGTAAATACCTTTTCTTATTTTAATATAATTATTATTAAAACAGTCAAAAACCCGATCATTTATTTCAAGTATCTAGATAATAAGAAGTGTTATATTAGAAAAGCTTAATAATTGTGGGTACTGAAACAGTTTTTTAAGCATTTGAGCTTGAATAGTTACATATTTAAATACTATCTTAATATTATATAGAACATCAGATTTAAAAAATTTCAGTCTAGGGTAAACAAAAAAAGTACAGATTAAAACATTATTATAGATTTAATTTCTAGAATAGTTAAAGTTATGTATATTATAAATGTTCATATTATTTTAATAAAAAATCATTAATTATTTAGATAACAAATGCATTTTTTGACAGTTGTATTATATATTTTAAATTAAAATTATATTTTACATTATATACTACTTAAGTCATTCATCTAATAAAAGAGTGAGCTATAATATTTATATAAGTAAATTAGTATCTTAGTTGGTAAGTTAAAAACTATTTATGCTAACATAAAATCTAATCTATACCTTGAAAAATCTTTTTTGCCATTTTTACTTTTACAGAAATACTATATGGCTATAACTTAGACAACAAAATAGTAATACTGTGGCAGATTTTAAATAATTAGATTCATGTTTTGCAACATATAGTGACAATGCTAAAATAAGTTTTACTATAATTTTGCAAGGCTTTAAAGGGCTTACTTGTAGTTGTAAAAAGAAATCTGATGTTAAAGCAAATTTTATAATAAAGATAGCCATTAGATACAATCTATTATATAACTAAATATAAACAATAAATTATAAACAAGACCATTTGTATGATAGCAAAAGGCTTACGTGATGTTAAGCCTTTATATAGTTTACATTTTTAGTTTACCAGCTAAACTGAGCTGGAGAAACAGTTTAAAAAGAACTAATATAACTATATGATAGCTATTAGTGCATTAGCTAAGCCTTTTTATTTTTAAAGGAGAAGGATCTTTTTGTACATACATGACACAATTAATAAGCTTTAATAGTTATTTGCAATTTAGTATTTTTATTTTATGTATAAATTTTGAGACTGTTAAGATCTAATCTAGGAAAGCACTAAGACAAAGTTTATAAATTAATTTAAAAGTCTTAAAATATGTAAAATATGAGGAGACTCTAAATTATTACCTTGAAAATTTATACAAATTAAATATTTTTATAACTTAGGGAATATAAAAAAGATACAAAAAGGTCAATTGCCTAAGAGCTGCTAACAGATGACACAGGATCATAAATTGAAGCAGAGAAGAAAGACAAGATTATTAAAGCAAAAAAAAAAATTAATTATAATGCAAGGTAAATCTATGTTGAGAAAGACTGCAATGATAGATATAATTATTTATATAGATTCTAAGGCTAGATTGTAGAAAAGTTTTAATTGTAGTGTTTTTAAATTATAATTTGAAAAACACTGCTATGTAATTAAAAACCTAACTAATAGTTTACTAATTTGATAAGCGTAGGTAGTAACAATTTTTTTTTCAAAATTTATAAAAGTTTATACTAACTTTAATGAACCAATAGATAAAAAAAATCATATTATAGTAAAAATTTTTAAACAATGCCAATACAGAAATACACCCAGCCATTAAAAAAAATTTTGATTTTAAAATAATTTGCTCAGCCTGGCTAACTTTTCAATAAGTTCAATAAATAATTTATTAAATACTTTTTTGCCTGTTTAAGTGCAGATATAACTATAAAAGAAATTTGAATATTATATCTTTTAATTTTTTTTCTAAATTTAGAGGTCAAGGTTAAAAACTAAGTATTATTTACAATGTTGACATTGGCCAGTAATATAGTTTTAGCACCTTACAGGTAATTTAATTACTTTTATAATAAAAAATTAACTTTGCAAATCTCAGTTATAATGCAGATAGGATACAATATGTTTTTTAGTAAAGATTGTATCTGCAGCATCACACATTTAATTATAGTATAAATATGAAGATCAACTAAGTAAAAAAAGATAAATTTTCTAAAAGAATTTTATAAAATTTCTGCAAAAACTATTTATTGTTTACAGCAAAAAGTTTACTATTTACAACTAAAAAAGGTAGCATAATTGGCCACCTATCATAAACAAACTGAAGGTTAAAAATCTCATGTGTCACTATAAGTTATAATTTTATATAACATTTATTTAGTATGATAGCCTTTAGGAAGTATTAAATTTTATAAATATTTAAAACACTAGATGTTAAAATAGAGTAATGCTTGGTGTTTTGCTTTTTTTAAACTTAATGTAAATGTTAATAAACTAACTTTATTTGTTTTTCTTTTTTAAGACATTAGCCAAAGTAATTTTTATTGAGATACTTACAAACAAAAATAAAAACTGTCTAATTTAGTTATTTGTGTAATTTATTCACTAATTTTATATTTAAAAGGCTACAATTTTAAGTCTGAAAACCTTAAACTAGAACTAGGCTATACCAAAAAGTTTTCTAAAAAATTGAGGCTGTTAAAAAAAGGTTACTTAAAAATCATATCCATGATATTTTTTTTTTATTTTTAAAATGATTAACAATTTGCAAAAGACAAGTAAGATCCAGATCAAAATTTGCAATAGTATAGGAATCTAATTATAAAATAAACAACTATGCTTATCTGTTACTGAGTTAAAATACATATGATTGATATGAAGGTTAACTTTTTTATTACCTTAAATCTTACAAAAAAGATACAGATAATGAAGCTTTTTGAGTTCAAAAGTTTTTACAATCAAAACTCGCATGAGACTTTATCACTAGAAAGGTTCTTGCCAATGTAAAATATCGCTAGAGCTTTTTTTTACAAAATTTAGGTAGTATATAACAATTTTAGGTATTATTAGCAGTTAGATCAACTATAATATTCTCTTTTAAGCTAAAATCAATAACAAAATCGAATTATTAAAAAAAAAAAATTAAACCTAAAAATCATTTTATTGTTAATAGTGCAATATGTTAAAGCAACAAATTAATGCACTGAAACATATGGTGAGTGCAAATGGCAATTAGAATAATCTCAAGCTGATATAAGGTATCAAGGTATAAAAAAAAACTCAATTTTTAAAAGATAATACTACTAAATAAAGTAAATTTAAACCTTTTAATAGATTACTCAGAAGTTATTATTAGTTATAATGCTCATTTAGATATGTTTTAACAAATTTGCTAGGATAAATAAGATATATATAAAGGTTTAAAAAAAAAGTTTTGTAAAAAAGCTTAAAATCTTAAAGATCAATTTTAAAATAAATGATATAAAAACTTATTGCACTATATAAGATATAAAATACTAAATTAAACTGTATAACTAATGGCAAAGTATAAAGATTACTGGTTGTGCTTAAAAGCTAGATCTTTATAAAGGCAAAACAGAATTATAGCACTTAGATATGTAAGTATATGAATTTGATAATAATATGTAGAAATTAAAATTAGATATAAAGTAGTAATATTACAGTCTTTACGCTAATACAGCATTTTAAACGCTAAACAACTTCAAGTTCTATGGAAACTCCATTATATAAAAAAAAATAAAAAAGTTTATGACAGAATTTTAAACTAAGTATTAGTGAATAATTTGATAGATAAATTTGATAAAGTTATTAGTTTTCTCATTAGATACTTACAAAAGAAAAAAATTCTCTATAATTATAAGGCTTAATTTTTTAATTAGATAAAAGCTAAATGTTTTAGCTAAAGCAGAACTATTAATCAACTAAAATTAGAAAGTAAACAATGACTACCTAAGAATTAGAAACTATATTAAGTTATGTCCAAATATGTTGCTGTCATGAGCTGCCTTGTTTATAGCAGTTTGTAAAGTCCTCAAATCATTTATAAAATGTTACTTAAAGTTCCGAGATTTTATTGTCAATATCAAAGCCGTCGCCACATTAATTTATGTGGTTTTTACACCAATTATAGACAAAACGTAAAGTTCTATTTCTCTAAGTTTCAGACAGATTGAGTAATTTCACGAGAACTTTCAATAAGGACCCCTTCCATAAACTATGAAAATGAGTCTATAAATACTTCCCTCTATTCTTTATCAAGCTTTGTTTTTAAGAATCTTTTGTCCTTTTAATAAACTTATGTCTGTTATTACTTTTGTTTAATACTTGAGTAGTTGCCAGCAATCCTGGAAATGAACCATGTTGTCCTTAGAAAGGAGGCAGCATGTGGGTCATGACATTTGCTTAAAAGATACTGAAATAAAGTAAATTTTAAAAAAAACAGATTCAAAATGCTAAAAACCATAAAAACCTGCTACCTACTTTGTAATATTTAAAAAAATTATAGCCTCATCACAACTTTATTAGGTATGCACAATAATTTATAGTAGTTTTAGATTGTTAAAAAAATGATCACTCTGTTTATAAAAATCATAAAAAGAAAGAATATGTTAAATAAAGTATATTGTAATATGATAACTAAAGAATTATGAAAGTTAAAAGAGTTTACAATGCTATAAGCTAAATTAAAGATTTAAATTTAAAAATAGCAATATCTGCTTTACTTATTAGGCTCTAGTGTTAGGGCAACATAAATTAAATATATGATTATATAAGTAATAGCAAATTTGGGCTAATTAAGACTCTGTATAATTAAATCTAGGTATAAATAGCCATAAATGAGAAAATACTCTTTTGATTTAAAAAAAATATTTGTTAATCTGTGTTTTACTAATAATTATATTAAAAACCTACTACTCTAAGGTTATAGCTTATTTGCCAAAATCAAATAAGCATAGATTATAAAAAATAAAGAAAACATCTTAAATTGGCCTTTAAAAGTTATATATAATTAATAAAAATATTAAATAATTGTTTTAGAATAAGTCATATATTTTGGTGATAAAAAATACTAATTAATAAAGCAGTTGTACAATATATTAATTTTACTATTTTATAAATTTTTACAAAACCAAGTATTATAACAAATCTCAAAATTATAAAAGTCATAGGCTTTAAGATTTTAAGTTTACATCCCATATTCAAAGATTTCATTTAAAAGTAAATATATATTATAAGATTTTATTGCTTTGTTTAAATAATATGGTTTTAAATTTACTTTTTTTAGTTAAAAAAAGTGTTTACTTATATAGAGTTATAGTCTAAATCTTATAGATTATACAAATCTAGGTTAATACTTTACTGAAAGTAAATTACTAATACTTGAAAATCATTTTGGCTTTTTTTTAAATAGTAGTTTAACAAAATCATTTTATATTAGTTTAATATATTAGTTTCTTAATATACTTTTTTTGTTTTTTTATTAAAGTATAAAATCAATAATAGAATTCCCAGATTGACTTTATGTCCTTTATATAGGGATCTATTTAAAGAAATACCCAAAGATAAATAAGCTTTGCTAGTAATCATTACTTCTTATAATTTAATAGATTTTGTATTTAAATGCTATTGTTACGTTAAACTTTGTAAAGTTTTGTAATAGATAATATAAAAACCATTGCTCATGACATAAAGTTAAGGCAATAGAACATTTAGTTTTAAGTGTTAAATTAACAATTTAAACTCTGCTAATAAACCACACAAGAGGAAAAGTAAAGATTATTTTGAACTATAAATGATCTTGCTTATATTTTGTTAATTAAAACTTATCTAATGATTCTATTATGCTGTTTAGAATATTTTTATTTTATGATTTTAATTTAAGCTTGGGGACAATTTTCTAAATTTTTTTGTTTCTTAATCTTTAAAGTTAAGCTAATAAAAAAAATTTACAACAATTTCTACAAAGATTTTATTTTAGGTCTTAGGTGTGTTTTAAACTTGACAAGTATCTGAAAATTTTTTAGATATCATTTAAATAGAGTACTTAGCCTCTTTCTCTGAAAGTTATATTGGCAAAAAAATCAATTTTAGAAACATATTTAATTTACAGAAGCAAATCATTGTAATTTAAAAAATTTAGTAACGATCTATATGCTTTGTTTAATAAATTATACCATAAAACATTTGTTTAAAATTTGTATAAAGAAAAATGCTCAGTTAGAACAGACAATTTATTAAGAGTCTTATACTACTTGTTATCCAATAGTTTTTAAAACTTAATCTAAAGTGGCAAGAAAGCATCAACAAACAATGTAGTTTTGCTAACCTAAGATTCTACAAACTAGTAGTAAAAAGAATATTCTCTCAGACTATTAAATAAACATAAGAAAAATTGCAAAAAAATAATTTCACTTGAGAATAACTAAAACAATTTAAATTTGATTATTTTATGGAAAAATAACATTATATTAAAAAACATCATGCAAGTTTTTTTAACTTAGTTGTAAGTAATTCTATAGCTGAAGTTAAAGGTTTACTCAGGGCTAAATTTATAAGCAATACAGCATCATGTTGTCTAAAAATTGATATAAAAAAGCTTACATGGCCAGTTTACATGATAGTATTGCCTATAAAGTAGTAGTTTTATCAAATTTATATTTTAAATTAGTATATAAAGTCCTGTACACTAGTATCTTACAAAAACAAATAACCTTCTTTTTTGTTCTTAAAAAACTTGACTATACAACCTTACTGTTGAAACAAATTTTAATAGAACAAGTCACTACTTTTTTACAAGTATATTAAAATCTCAATCTATATAACCTGTTTGACATATATATATATGAATTTGTTACCAAACCTATACTATTTTTTTTATGCTAAAAAATTCTTAAAATATAGGCTTAACTAACAACAATTATCAAAAAATTATGCTTAAGATCTAAAGACTTAATAAGGTAATTTGGATAATCTTATTTATTCAGCTTTTGCTAGTGTCTATCATAACACTAATAATTGTCCTCTGCTGATTAATATTGTTAATTTAAACTTAAGTAAGTATATCAGAAAAGTATAAGATTGTAATATCCCTTGACAAAAATTATCTAAAGATTTTCCAAATATTTACTCACTATCACCACCCTTATTAAAAGTTGTAGCAGTAGTTCTGCTTGCTAATTCTTTTGTTTTAGATACAAACCAAACAAATTTATTAAATTATTTCTTAATTACGCAAATACAATCTATCACATTTTTCAACATTTTCATTATTAAAACAAACAACATACATAAAGTCATTAACTTTTTATGGCAAATTAATACAATGTCAATAATATAGTACTAAGTGAGCTTATCAAAGGTATGTGGACTAACTCCAATGTTAAACAAGCTCTCACTTGCCAATTTAGTTTATTAGACATATGACTATATAATGGGTAAAACAACACTTAATATTCTATATGACAAAACAAAATAAAATGCTACTAGATTTTTGTAAAGCTTATGTAACTGTAGTTAGTTACTTAAAAATAACCCAAATTTCTTATCATAAGGTATGCAATAATTTTTGCCTAGAATTTGTTTTTAGCTCCAAAAGATTATAATAAACAACAACCTACAAAGAAAAAGGATTGACCTAGTTACTTTATTTTTCATGTTTTCATCCTTTTTTTAATTAATTTAATTTAATATAAAATTAAAAAGATAATTTGATCTATATGTCAGCTTTTACATTTAAGTAACACTAATTTAACCTTATAATTTTTAAGAAACAACTTGTACTTTGATGATTTAAAGATAAAAAAAAAGAATAAAATTAAAGATTAAGTCTAAAGCTAGGCATACTTTTATAAAGTGTTGTTTTCAACTAAGATAAAATTTTGGGTCAAGCATCTTTCTAATAACAAAGTAGAAGTAATTTATTTTAGAATTGGACTAAGCAGAGTAAAAAAAAAAGTTAAAAACTAGCATAAAAAGTTTACACAAATTTTTAAAATACTTTTGACAACACATAGTAAATTAGTAGTAACTTTATAAGTGGTCTAAGCTTCAATAAGATTAAAATCATTTTTTTAAAAAAAAATATAATTTATTGAATTCTATTTTAAAATGCCTTTGCACTAACTTTATTATAGCTGAAAACACAACTCTATAAACAATAAGCAAAAAAATGAGACCTAATTTAAACAAAACCTGGTTTAAAAAAGACATTAAAAAGCTGCTTTACAGTCAAAAAACTTCTTAAATCATTAGAGTTTTTGTTTTTTACTAAAAATAAACTCTATATAATAAAAACTTTAGACCTCATGTAAATAGTAAATCAATTATCTTAATTGAAATCAAGGCTGATAAACTAACATATTTAGCTAAAATTTACTTTAAACTGATATATAGTGCATTTTTTATTAACTAAGTAAATTACTAAAAGTTTAAGCATTAAAAGAATTTAGCACTATTTTTTTCTAATTCTTTTTAATTTAAGTAAAAGCTGAATTTTTAATTAGTCTCTGAGCTTAGTAAGTATGCTGTATACTAGTTATTATGTAGTAAGTATTAAACTATCATTTACAATACAAATTAGTTAAAAAATTACTGCACTGATTTAAGCTATTAAATTCATAGTTTTACATTAATATTTAAAATTCTAATTACATAAACTTAAATATAAGAAAGTTTTGTAAAAACAATTTAAGTAATTATGAGTAAAACCATCCTTTTAACTTTGTATAAATAAACTTTGCACTTTTTTGAAGACAAAGTAGCAGGCTTTAATTAGATAAGTCAAGTTTTATAATATTGCTTAACTAATTAATTCATGTTCAAACTACTTTTTTGGGTTTAATATTTTCAATATATATCACTCCTTTTTAATTTTTTTTGTAATATATAACCTCTTTTAATATATCTTAATTTAATTGTGACAATGATACAGTGAATTTTACTTAAATAGTTTACAAAAAAACATTGGTTACCCATAGTTCAGTACTATTAGGCTATAAGGAATCATTATACTCATTTAAACTATAGTACACATTAAATAAGCAATATTATATTTAAAATTATGCTTTATTAATCCTTGTGTAATTTATATAACAATATAGCAACTACCTTTTTTCAATTAAAAAGATACCTTGATACAGTATAATTGCTTTTTTACTAAAAAAAAAATCATATCATAAGAAGAGTATCACATTGTTATTTAAAAAGAAGTATTAGCAATAAATAGAAACATAAATAAAATTTAGCCAAATAAAATATTTAACATATCTTTTAAAACCACAAAATTCTTGATAAAAGCTCTTCTATTAAAAAACTATAATCAGCAATAAAGTTTTTTTCTTTAAAATTATATACACATTTAAATAAATGATTTATCTAATGCTTTATTTTACCATGGCTAATTATTGCTTCTAATGATATATATATGGCTTCTATTAAATTAAAATTAACTTTTACAAAAAAAAAATATAAATACTTATTTCTCTTATTTGCTCCAAAAATGGAACTAAAAAACTAAGGTATTTTTTTTTAAGAAGTGTATTTAGAGTGTGCTACTGGTAGATTAATCTGCCAAATGAGTATTTAGCTAAGTAAGCAATAATAACAATTATTATTACACAAATTTTTTGTTTATCACAAGGCTTATGCACTTAAAACTACTTTATAACAACTTCAAGCTTATGTACTGATGACTTAAATAAGATGCATATGCTACAAATTATATGATACTAATATTTTAAAAGATTATATAACCATCTTTAGCACCTTAAGCACTATATAAATTATTTATTTAAATTATTTTAAAGACCTAAATCTAGATTAGTCAAATTTAAAGCATTAGACCTTTTTTGTTGGATAAGTTCTAAAAGAGTTATATTCTATTTAAACAAATTTTTTAGTTAGTATTACAAAAAAAGAAGTCTATATAAGGAAAATAATAAGTATTAGAAAACTATAAAACAAGATTGCTAAACAAAAAAAAAGTGCAGCTAAAGCTAAAATTCTGTATTATTTTAAAGAAATGATTTATGTTTATTTATATTTAAAATTTGAGAAAGCTTTTTAAGTGCTCAAAAAAACATAAAGTTAACTTTACTTTATAGATATACAATAAGCTTTTTCAAGGCGAAATAGACAATAGTTTAACTGCTATTAGCAAAGTTTTAACACAGATAAAAGATAATTAATAGAAAATTTCTATTGCTTACTACTCTTACATTTTGTAAACTATGAACAGGATTATACTGTATATAAGATAAAATTTATATTCATTAATAAACTTGTGTTAAATTTTATGTCTACCTCAAAAATACAAAAACTTATTTTTTATGAATTCTCATCACAATAACTTAGTAGTTTACAAAAGCTAAGAAAAAATTGCTAGATGGTCACAAAAGTTGCAGGCTTATAGCTAAATGATATTACACTATGCCAGTAAGAAACAACAAAGATGCTATGTCTGTCATGAACCTGAGGGATTCTCTCATTGGTTCTAGTAGACTTTTGTCTGTTCTACACTCGATCACAATCACTAAGGTGAACAATCACAAGGAAAATTCCTCTAAGTACTTTATTAAGGCATTCACTAGAGCTTGAGGTTACACAACTATGCTCAAACTCTCAAGATCTCGAAATTTCTCCCTGATAAAACTCTGGGAAATTTCTCCAAGATGCTTGTTGGTCTCTTTTGACTTTAGTTTATTCATTTAGACCTTATTAATAAAGAACAAATTCAATTATACTTTTCATATTATTAAATTTTCCTTATTTGGTTTAAGCTTATAACTTGTTACACTTGACAACAACCATAGCTGAACCACTTGCTGTGGTCCCAGCCCTCAACACCATGATTCCCCTGTGCACGTTACTAGTCTTTGGGACTAGTGTGTCTCAATCTTCTCTGGTGGTTAAGGTGGTGAGTAAGTCTATCTTGCTTGCTCTGACCGCTTTGGCCTGGCTCTCCCAGCCTGTAAGGAAGATTCAAGACCTAGTGTCACAAGTTTGGGGTCATGACACTAGAGACCAACCTCTATTGTTTTTGGCTACTTTCCAGAATAATTAGCCTGGTACCAGGATAGACAGCTTGTGTACCTGGTCTGCAACTCCCTGGTGGTTATTTTGTTGTGCTTGGGACTCACCTGGTCTTGGTTACGTTCACCCTCTAGGCCCCCCAGCAACAACAACTCCATTTCTGTAAACAATTGTATAACCACTCTCCTAAACTCGTCCTCTCCCAATAAGAACAAGGTTGAGGAGATTATTAACAACTTTTTAGTAGATTTCTCCCTCGAGGAGATCTATGGGAAACCCTTAGATGACCAGGAGAAGTTCAGAAGACTGCTTAAGGTCCTCCCTTTGGCCCATAGGCAGACTGCATTAGAACTCCTGCTCCAGAACTCGGCCTTGAAGACCAACTTCCCCCTGTTCCTAAAGAGTTTCAGCAGAACAACTCGGTTCCCCCATGACCCAGGCCCAAGCCATCAAGGCCTTAGGAAACCTCTCCCAGGAGGACTTGACAGTGGCCAAATACCATGAGAAGTTCCAACTCCTGTCCCAGAGAGCCAGCCTGGACCCCGAGAAGTGCTCTGAACTGTTCTTTGAAGGCCTGAAACCGGAGCTACTTTCTGTCCTCACAGTGAGGGGAAGAAAACCCAATTTCTTGGAAGCCTATGAAGACCTGAAGGACATAGAGAGCTCAAGTCCTGTTTAAAAGAAATCCCTGGGTAACCTTTCTTCCTATAACTTGAGATCTAGAGATATAAACAACCATTTTTCTTATCTTTTACTTTCTTTTTCTTTTCCTAGTTTAAGTTTAGATAGTTTTATTACCTTAGTTGATACTGGAGCTACGTCAAACTATATAAGTTTAGACCTTGCCCAGAGTTTGAAGGTAGAGACTGTTCAGTGTTCCTACATCACTCTGGCTAATGGGACGGATATAAAGTCTATTATCACTAAAGAGAAAGTTCTAGTTAAGATAGGAATGTTTAGTTTTCACTCCAGGTTTAGGGTGGTTAAAGGGCTAACTTATGGGTCAATTTGGGTATGGACTGGTGGAGGATGTGTGAACCTGCGGTGGACCTTGGCAAGGGCCAGGTAGAAGTAAGGAAGGGAGGAAAAGCCCACTACCCTCCTCTGGAATATTAAGACATTGTGTCTGACAAAACGTCCACCATTAACACCCTCTCCCATGACTCCCCCTCTCATCAAGAGACAGATCTTATTAAACCCACAATTGACAGTTTTGAACCTTTGTTCAACAAGAATATTGTCCCAAACATTCTGGAGAACTTACATTTTTCATTAAATTCAAACCCAATAATGAGAAATACATGGGCAGCCCAATTTACTCCTTGGATCAAAAAAATTGAAAGTCTTCAGACCTACATTGACAAGAAATTGGCAGCAGGGATAATTGTCCCTTCCAAATCAGCCACTGTGAGTCCTGTCATCCTAGTCCCTAAATCCTTTGGTGAACTGAGGGTTTGTGTGGATTACAGGAAGCTGAACACAGTGACAGAAACGGACAACTACCCTCTCCCTTTGCTGGAAGACATCATCTCCTCCATCTCAGGCTCAGTAGTTTAATCTAAGCTTGACTTGAAGGATGCTTTCCACCAGATTCCGGTAACATAATCCTCCCGCCAGTACAATGCCTTCAAGTGCAAATTTGGGGTTTTTGAGTATACTTCCATGCCTTTTGGGTTAAAGAATGCACCGTCAGTATTTCAAAGGATGATTGACAACACCCTGGGATCCCTGGTGGGCTCTTGTTGCATTGCTTACTTGGATGATATTCTGGTCTTCTCCCCCTCAGTGGAACAACACCATAAAGACCTGCAGAAAGTGCTCCAGGCTCTGCACAACCGTTCCCTCAGACTGAATAGATCCAAATGTGAGTTTTATAAAGAACAAGTATCTTTTCTAGGCAAAATCATTATTTCCGTAATAGTCAAGCAGCTTGTCCTGACAAGGTTGCAGCGGTAGTCAACTGGAAGGTGCCTTCTAATAGGACTGAGTTGCAAATTTTTCTAAAAAACTGTCAATTTCTTACGCAGGTATGCTAAGGACCTGTCTGAAATTGCGTTCCCCCTGTCCCAGCTCACCTCTATCAAGGTCCCTTTCTCTTGGGGGGTAGAGCATCAGACTGCTTTTCAAAAGATAAAGGAAGTTATGACCTGCACCCCGGTCCTAGCCCTCCCAGACCCTTCTAAACCATTCATTTTAGAAAATTCTGCTCCAACTTTGCAGTTGGCGCTGTTCTGCTACAAGCAGGGGCTGACGGAGTAGAGCACCCAGTGGCATTCTTCTCTAGGAAGATGCTTCCGGCAGAGACCAACTACCCTGTACATGACAAGGAGATGTTGGCAATTGTTAGTGCTCTAAAGGAATGGCAACATCACCTACAGAATGCCCGACATCTGGTCACAATCAGGTCAGACCATAAGTCACTAGAATATTTCAAGTCTCTTCAGCGGTTAAACCAAAGACAATCAAGATGGCACTATAAACTAGCTTTGTACAGGTTTGTCATCAAGTACAAGATGGGACAATTGAATGTAATAGCAGACTGGTTGAGTAGAGATCCAGCTCATCTGTATGACCCTAAAGAGCTGGACGTTTACAACAACGTGACTTTACTCCCAGAATTCCTATTTAATTAGAGTCACCACTGCCCCCATTGTTCAGCAGGATTATCAAGGCACAAGGCCTGGACCAATTCTCACTTAGAAAGATTTTATAGGTGGCAGCTGCCTCCGCCACTAACAGGGTAGGAGACTTCACTGTCTTAAATCAGGTCCTGCACTACAAGGGTCTATTATGGGTCCCAGAAGGCACTTTGAGAACCAAGGTGCTAGAACAATGCCACAACCACATACTTGCTGGACACCCAGGGATATCCGGAACAATATCCCTAATCAAACACCACTTCACTTGGACTGGTCTCAAGAAGTCAGTGAAGGAACATGTCAAGCATTGTCTCTCATGCTCAAGGAACAAGCTTTCTACTTCCAAACCCGCCGGACTCTTGCTCCCCTTGAAGGTTCCGGAAGCCCCTTGGACTTCCATCAGTGTGGACTTCATCACTGACCTCCCCTCTTCAAATGGGTTTGATGCCATCATGGTGGTAGTTGATAGGTTCACTAAATGGGCAGAATTCTTCCCCTGCCTTAAGACAATCACTGCTAAGGAAGCCAGTATATCTTCCTAAAGGAGGTCTTTTCCAGACATGGCTTACCACAGGAAATTGTATCCGACAGAGGTACTCAGTTTGTGTCCCAATTCTTCTCCAGCCTGACCAAATTGCTGGGAATCAAGCAATGTCTCTCTTCAGCATTCCACCCCAGTCTGACGGCCAAACTGAAAGGCTCAACCAGATCTTGGAACACTACTTACGTTGCTACACTACAGAAGAGCAGGATGACTGGCAGTATTGGCTACCGCTAGCCATGTTTACCTACAACAGGAGGACCCCAGAATTCAACAAAGTTTTCCCCATTCTATGCAAACTATGGCTATACCCAGTAGTTTTCTAGACCCCTCTTCCCACCTCACATTTAGAGACCGCAGATATATTGAGGACCCTAACAAAGACCCAGGCAACGTTGATGGACAACCTCAACAAGGCCAGCCAGACCTACAAAAGATTTGC
Organism: Agriotes lineatus; assembly: GCA_940337035.1. NCBI lineage: Eukaryota > Metazoa > Arthropoda > Insecta > Coleoptera > Elateridae > Agriotes > Agriotes lineatus. The sequence goes on from CALNHX010012751.1 coordinate 16,573, forward strand.
TGACCTTAAAAGAACCCCAGGTCCAGAGATCAAACTGGTGGTTGGGTGATGCTAAACTCAAAGAACCTAAAGCTCAAGGTAGGGATCCGGAAGTTCTCCCTAAAATTTCTAGGTCCATTCAAGGTGAAGAAGGTAGTCAACTCTGTAGCTTTTGAGTTAGCACTGCCCCCTACCTGGAAGGTCCACCCTGTATTCCACCGGAGCCTAATCAAACCGTTTGATGGAAGGTCCCAAAACATCTCTCCATACCTCAGGTAGAACCTAGCTTCAAATATGAGGTTGAGAAAATCCTGAAAGAAAGAACAGTCAAAGGCAAGACTCAGTTCCTGGTAAAATGGAAGCACTACCCCGTTGAGGAAAGCACCTGGCAAGATAAAGAAGACTGCAGCAACTGTAAGCACCTCATTGATTCTTTCCACCGATCCTCAACATCCAAAAGTCTGGGGGGTAATGTCATGAACCTGAGAAGTCTCCCATTGGTTCTAGTAGACTTTTGTCTGTTCTACACTTGATCACAATCACTAAGGTGAACAATCACAAGGAAAATTCCTCTAAGTACTTTATTAAGGCAATCACTAGAGCTTGAGGTTACACAACTATGCTCAAACTCTCAAGATCTCGAAATTTCTCCCTGATAAAACTCTGGAAATTTCTCCAAGATGCTTGTTGGTCTCTTTTGACTTTAGTTTATTCATTTAGACCTTATTTATAAAGAACAAATTCAATTATACTTTTCATATTATTAAATTTTCCTTATTTGGTTTTAAGCTTATAACTCGTTACACTTGACAACAACCATGGCTGAACCACTTGCTGTGGTCCCAGCCCTCAACACCATGATTCCCCTGTGCACGTTACTAGTCTTTAGACTAGTGTGTCTCAATCTTTTCTGGTGGTTAAGGTGGTAAGTAAGTCTATCTTGCTTGCTCTGACCGCTTTGGCCTGGCTCTCCCAGCCTGTAAGGAAGATTCAAGACCTAGTGTCAAAAATTTGGGGTCATGACAATATCATATTAAGTTAAATGTTATATATTAATAAACAAAATGCATTTAAACCTCATAATTTACAAAAAATTTATATATAAAAAGAAAGAAAATTTGAAATTTTATGAGTTTTTAAAAGCTTTTTAATATTAAATGATTAGCTTATATAAGAGGTTTATGTATATTTGTATCTTTTTATGACATCTGGTATTATATAAAAGAAGTTTAATTTTGTTTGCTAAGTAATTTAGTATTAAAAAAAATAGTGGTTTCAATTTATAATAATTAGATTTCATTTATATAGTAATACATTATTGGCCCTATTAGTAACTGTCTTCTTTTTTAAAATTCTTTTCCAAAATCTATTTATACTGATTGGTTAAGGCATAATCTAATATACTATAGACATTGATTTTAGGTAATTGCTTAAAGTTTCTAATAAAAATGGTTAAGATAATGGTAAATTACTAAATAAAGTGATTTTTAATAAAAATGTTGAATTTATTAAAAATTAGTTAAATAAAGAGTTTAATATATAAAAACAATTTTTCTGATGCTCTCAGTTCATACTAATCAACAATATTCCATACATCATAATTAATACAACTAGAGAATATCAAGATAACAATTCTTATAAAAAAAATTAAGTACGTTGCATTAGTTAAAAACATCAGATATTATAACATTTAAATGTAATATAAACAAAATTATAAAAAAACATATTTGGAATGATGATAAAACAAATATAATTATTTTGCTAAGATTAAAAATAGTATCAAGTTTTTAATATAGCTTACTGATTACCAATAATACTTTATTAATACTTGCTTCCAAATTACTATATCCTTTATACTCTAAAAAGTTTTGATGTTATTTTAGTATATGTTAAGGTTGATTAAAACTAATAAATACTGAATTAGTAATAATTTAACAAATTAAAAAAAAACTAAAACAAGTTAGGAATTATAGAAACCTGTAAAGTAAATATAAATTATACTTAAAAACCAAATTTTGTTATATATAGATATAAACTACACTATAAGCTAAATATTAACAAAGTTATAGCAAGAACCTGGTGATAAAGATACATTCATAAGCTTTTTATAATTACAAAGTACTAAAACGATCTTTTTATTTTTTTTAAGTATTTTTATATTGCTTTAATTGTCAAGAGCAACTTATTTAAACAAATAAAATATAATTAATGCAAATCTTTTATTTTTAGTTTTTTACATAAAATTTTGACAAAACAAATAAACTTATATTTTTAAGAAAACATTTTTACTATTTTGGAAATTTAATTTGTAATCATAAAGCTATATATTGCATTTAGAGGCCACAAGCATCTATAAATTTTATTAATTAATATTTTTTAGATAAGCTTTTCAACTTTATTCTTCTTACCTGCTTGATAAACCTTATATTTTTTTCAATATGGCAGTAATGCATCATGTAAAGTATCAAGATGCATCTACAAATTAGGCAATTACAATGCATGACTTAAAGTCAAAAATCTAAAAAAAGTTTAAGTTAATTGCACATATAAACTGCAAGTAACTTTTTAGTGATAGAATTTTTTCAATATTAACTTAGAAAATTTTTAACTTAGAATTTTATTATAGCAAATTTAATATAATATCTATAAAAATCAGTTTACTAGTACTATACATTCTAATTAGTAGTAAGTATTCCATTACTTTTTGTCTTTTAAGCAGTGTAATCTGACAAAGAAATCTTAATTGTTATTTTAATAGCTACAAAAGCATTATTTAAGATAGTTTTACTGATTTAAAATTTCTGATTTGTATTGGATTGTTTTACTACATATATATATGTAATGCTAGGATTAGTAAAGTTTTATACTTAAGTATAAAAAAAATTATGTCTTTTATTGAGTCTATACATAATGCTTTGTTTGCTATTAATTGCATATAACTATAAGTATACTTGTTAACCAATCACCTACATACATGACCAATACTATAATACGTAATTTGTTGTGCATGAAACAGTTAATCCATCTATTTGTTGTTAATTACATATATATTATAATTGACAAGAAACATGGTACTAAAAATAGCATATATTATAAAGGTCAAATATAAGTATATTCTGTAATTTTTATTAAAATGTCCAAAATTAATCTCTTACTTTGCCAGACTGTTTTAAAAAAACTAGTTTAGCATAGTATGTTTGCCTTATAGCAGATACCAAGGTGAGTAGCCTTTTAGTAGCATATATCACTATTGCTCTTTTTAGGTCTTATTCTAACATTAATAGGGTAAGGTTTTTTTGTAGAAAAGTATTTGGAAATTAAGTAAATATTAAATACAAGATTGTCTTTATTTCAGTTATATTGCAATTTGTTTTAAAAAATATATTAAATAGTGATATTATTATATAGTTAAAGAGTTTATAAATGTTTGGTGGTTAGTTAGGTAAAAAAGGAGGTAAAGATATCAGTTTGTTTAGAGATTTTATACAAGAAGTGCAAATTTTGCAGTCAAAGTCACTAAATAATTGCAATTTTAAATTAGAAAGGTTTAAGTTACTAAATAAAAAGCTTTAATTTAGTATATATACTTATTACTAATTGCCTTGTAAAACTTATTTTTAACTAATATATTTGCTGACTAAAATTAGGTTTTTAATTTTATTAATTAATAAGTTGGCTTAAAAATATGATAGCAAAAAAAAACTAAATTACATTATCATCAAGTCAAGTGTAAGTCTAATGTATATAAATGTAATTATAAGTAAAGTAAAAAAATTTACAACTTAGATTAAAATAAACTTTATCTTCTACAGAAATACCTAAATATTATATATATTAAATAAAAATTATACTAAATATTCATAAGCTGATAAATTAATAATTCTAGTATTTTTTTTTATTGTTATTTTCTACCTCATCTGCTATCAATAGGTTTAGAAAAAGAACTAGTGGCTAAATATACTGGCTACTTACTAAAATTTAAAAAATGTTCTTAGATCCAGTTATTAAAGACAATTAATATTAATTTAGAATATTTAAGATGCTTTACTCTATAAACCTAAAGCTAAACATAATTTTCTCTATTTCAGCTTAAAAAAAGTGATTTATCAACTTAGTTTTAAAACTGAAACATTAAAGCTTTATAATTTTGTTTTGTTTTTTATAAAGTATGTTAATTTTGTTTTTATAATATCATTATCTAAAGCTAGAAATTAAAAAAGCTCTTTTATGAAAAGTAAAATAAAAAGAAAAAAAATTATCTCCAGTTCTAGCCTAGTCATATAAAAGTTATGTATCTAGGCAGATATTTGCTGTACAAAATTTTTGCTTACCTCAGGAACTGTTTTTAATTAGAATATATATGTGCTTGCGATTTGTCATTGTAAATATAAAATCTAAAAAAAATTGTTTCTTAAGTCTTAATAATGCTTAATAAATTTAAATAATTGAAAAACAAAAAAGTTTAAGATATATATAAAAAAGCAAAAGGCTTATCTTATCTACTTTTAACTTTAAACAATTACATTTACCTATTTAATGTCATGCTAGAGAAATAACTACTTCAAGGAAGAATGTAAAAAATTATGTTTTACTATAAATAATACTAAATTAGTTAAAAAATATATATATTAAGCTTTTTTGATAAAATTTACAAATTTATAAGCAAAGTGCATGTTTTCAATTCTATAAGTATATTCTATTACATTGACTAAAAGTGATTTAATATTGAAGCTAAAAGAAAAGAAATTTAAACAACAAAAGGATACAAAATAAATATATTAAGCAGTAAATTATATTATAGAGCCCTGTGCTATATGAAAAAGTAGCTTAGACCAATTTATACTAAATTGTAATTAAAATTTAAATTAAATGTAATAAAACCACATTTAAAAGAATCATTTCTATAAGAGAAACTAGTAATATCATTTTCTAAAATGAAATCTTATCAATTAATTTAAAAAGTCTAATTTAATTTTTAAAAAATAATGAGTTTTGCCTTAGGCCAGATTATATAATGATTTATTATTAGCAAAAGATTAAACAAAAAAAAATTAGTAAAAAATCTAATTATTGTACTTATGGTATTTATATAATATCCTTATGATTATCTTAGAAAATAAAACTGATCTTTATGAGCGTTTACAATCTAAGTAATAACTTTTAACATATATATTTATTCATCTTAGAACTAAATTAATAAACTGCCTAAAAATTATAAATAAATTTTTTTAATTTTTCTTATATTCTACAATCTAAAGTCAATTTTAATAAATTATTTTATGATGATTTTTTGCAACAACCCTTATTAGAGTAAAAGATTTGTTTTTTAAGCTTTGTGGCTTACTAACCATTTTTTAACTTAAGAACATGAATGGCAAATTTTATTTTTAAACTAACCATGGCCTTTGGATATTTAAATATGTACTAAAATTAATGCTTTGAAAATTTTTTAGTACTTAAAATTGTATCTTAAAATTTTATGTTAAACTCATGCTAAATTATATAAAATACGTGTACAAAAACAATAGCATTAGTTAATTTTATGAGATTATACATTAAAAAATATTATTAGTGATTTAACTGATATTAAATTATGCTTATAAAATTTTTTATGTTAAATATTTTATAGCTAGATACAAACTCTTACAAGATTCAGTTATAATTTGCAAAGTCTAGACCATCATATCTTAATAATATATTTTTAAAAGTTAATTTATTGTATGCTTTAATTTATAAAAGATAAGCCAAAATTTTTTAATTAGATGCACTTACATATCAAAATACTTATATTTAATTTATATAAAATTCATATAATAGGCTATAATACTAGTTTTTATTAAAAAACAACTTTTTAAAGCACAAATTAATTGAAATAATTTTAGAAATACATTGCTGATATTTAAAAAGTTTTATAAAAATTATAAATATATTAGTAAAAGACACAAAGTTTGAACATACAAAAATTTACAAGGTTTATAAAAGGCTAATATGAGCATAGATACTTAAATATTTGACAAGTTAAAACAAGTTTTTTAAGTCTATATGTCGTATAAAGAAATAAGTAACAAAAAAATATGCATAAATATATAGGTTTTATATTTTAGGAAAAATCAAATTAGATAAAGATATATTTCTTTGAAGAATTAAAATTATAAAAATAATGTTTAAATATTATATGATCTTACAATCTTAAGGCAAGTACTTATACAAAA
>CALNHX010012752.1:0-22747 GCA_940337035.1 Agriotes lineatus
TTGAAAACGTGTGTGGCGCAGTATTTTTCTATGATAAAAGTTTAAATATAGTCATTTATGGATCAATGGCGTAAACTGCCGCACGAGCTGCAGAGAGCTATACACGCCAAGAACCAAAGTTGCTAAGCAGTATAACAAGCACCAACAATCTAGCACAGCAACACCAACAGTTTGCATGGAAACCATACCATACCAAAATGCACAGCACCATCGCCACCACAACGATGACGCAGTAGTATGTAGCCAAAATGCTGAACTTTTGAATTTTTTCCATTTTGGGAATCAAAATAAAACAAAACGTGGGATGTACCACGTGCTTAGATTATACAAAATGTGAAATTAAAACCAGGCAATTCTTAATTTTTTAATAATAATATAGTAGGTGGCGCTCTAAACTCAAACTGAGTTTTAAACTAAGAAAATGTAAGTTTGTAAGTATTTTAATGTTGTCCTACGTAATTCAAATTAGGGATGGGAGCGTGACGTGAAAACAGTCGTGTCCACGTCGTGTCACGGAATGTCACCTCGTGAACGTGACTAATATTTGAAAATTATGACGTAAACGTGAGTGAAAAATTTCCAAGGCGTGATTCACGTTTCACGTTAATTTTACGTTAAAGATTTAATAACGAATAAAAGGTTTTATTTTTTATACTCGGCTTAATGCTAAAAATGCTGATTACGATTTATTTTTTAACCAATTTATTGTGTAGATGAACTTATTATTCTAATAAAAGTACTGTTTTGTTTTGTATACTCGCCTTAACACTGAAATGTTGATTACGTTTTATTTTTAATTTATTGTGTACATGTTGTAGCAGTACATAGCTTAACTACTACAAGGATACCGCTAAGTTATTACTAAAACCTGATAGATAGGCAACTAAAGTGCAGAATCAGTATAAGGGTTGCCTACCCTTTTATTAAATCAAGAGTAAATATTTTAGAAGGCTCGTGGTTATATTATTAAAACAATAGATAACAAAAATTATTAGTTCCTGTTTGGTTGAGAAATCAGAAAGAAGCTTCTCTGAGTCGACGAGAAGCGATACTACTTATAAATCCTAGCTTAAAAAGGATACAAAGAAAATAGTAAGGCTTTAATCAATAATTCAAACATTATATTAAGATAATAATAATTTTTAAGGCAGATAGGATAAATCCAATGAACATTTTCTTTCTGAAAAGGGCAGTTATTATTTAACTGGTAGGTAACTATTAAGCTAATACATACAAATCTTAATCAGGGGGTTTTCCTTGGTTCAGTGTTTAGGCCTCCTCGCTAGTTCCCAGCTCCTGGTTAGTTCTATGTTTATCATGGAGGGGTGTATTGATGTGCTCCAAGATGATTGGGAGGACGCAGGGGGAGAAATAAAAGAGGAAGGAGAACTTTGTTAAAAAACTTATTAATTGTTAGAAGATTACTCACCAATCAAAGGCCGCTTCTTGGTTCGACGATGGGTTTTCTTCTTAATATTGGAAGATGAAAAGATCAGATTCAAGGGTTCTCTGCATTAACCGTATGTTAATCCTAAATGAGTTTAAAATTTGTTAGAGATTGTTATATAATTAGATCACCGTCATAGCTTGGATATCGTTAAATAAGGGCATAAGCCATGATGCTAATAGATAACAAACTAGTTTCAAAGTAAACAAATTGTTACTTACCTCCTAATAATCCTGAACGGGGACTTGAGCAGTTAGGATATATCAATTGTCATGTAGTAAGTTTTTAACCATAGGGACTTTCTTATACTCCCTGGAGTAACTTCAATTAAACCTTAATATAGATTGTTAATTGGGATTAAAGTGTTAGAAAGAGGATTGGGAAGTATAGAGAGCTCTTTATATTTTCATCTATGCGAAAGAGATTGTTAGTTAGATAAGTATAAGAAATCTCTTGGATAATCACAGGCTAATAACTAAAACTAATAATTAATGACATTTCTAACTTGTCAGATATAAACTGAAATTAGGCTAGCAATTGCATAACATGTGTAATAGCAAAAAGGCATAAACTTTAATTAATGAAAGATAATTAATAAATTGTAAGATTGAGTATACAACCGATTGTAAATATTAAAAAAATTAAACACTTGATAATAAAGTTCCATTTCTTCTTATTACTGAACTAATACCTTTATGAGAAAGTGAAGCAAACTAAAGCCCACAGTCATTAGACCCTAATAGCAACCGTGTATTGAGCTAGTCGGAGACGCGTGAGCCTTCCAAGGTAAGTTATAAAAAGGGGGTACAATGTGTGATGAACTTATTATTCTAATAAAAGTAATGGTTTGTTTTGTATACTCGCCTTCTACGCTGAAAATGTTGATCTTTGTAGGTAAAAGTACTTTTAAACCTACGAATTAAGTGTTGCCTAGCAATATATACCTCTGTACTCATACCAATAAGGAAAACGTCAATTCCAATGACAGCGTTTGGTATTAAAAGTAATGTCTTTGAAGACAGCTGGAAGAAATGTATTTGCGAGAAATCAGTATTTATCCCTTGTCATCAGTTATTGTAGTAAATTTTCATTTGTTTCTTTTTATATCAACTATTCTGATTGCCACATATCACGTATGTTATGTCATGTGCAAAACATATTTTTAGTTCCGTTGAGGATTTTTTTCATTGGTTTCAAATTTGAACTTTCTGTTCTATCGAATTTAAATTTTGAAACAAAAGCTGCGTGTCTCGTCGTGAGCGGCGTGTCAGGCCGTGAACGTGAGTGAACGTGAGCGTGAACGTGCGTAAACGTGAGTGTTTAAAGCAAGCGTGAAACGTGCGTGACGTGAGTGAAAACTCACTCACGCGCCCATCTCTAATTCAAATAAACCTTGTAGGCCAACCTTTTTTGTCCACTAACAGTTTTCTTTTATATTTTTAAGATTATACTGAAGTCAAATTAACAATTTTGAAAAAATATTTGATTTTAGACTGTTGTAATGATTACTTTGTTTCGACCAATCACTCCCAGTAGTTATAATTACTACTTAGTTCCGAGTACTGCATGCTAGTTTAGCATTAATAGGTGTTTATAAATAATAACTGAAATGGCGTCAGCGGCAGTAAAATTATTTTTTAAGTTAAGGGAGCCGAATATAGCAGTAAGTAGAGCGTTAAGCTTGCATTAAGCAAGTCCTCTGTTCGAATCCCACAGTTGACGGAATTTTTCTGCAGCCTTGACGTAGGGGAGACGAGGGTATTAATGGACAAGGGGGGTAATTGTGTACAAACAATTTGATTTTTTGGAAAACTGTTGGCTTCCAGTACATGAAATTTTGTGTGTAGATACTATTCCTTATACTGTTTACAATGGCGAGTAAAAAATACGGTATATTTGTAAATGTTAATTTTAAAAAATTGTATATATGTTTTTAATATTTTATTGTCCAGTATTACCCCCAGGGGGTTATTGTAGACGGGCCCTGTACCTCTTAAACTAAGTGACGATTCAAAGTGAGGATAATTGCGGACATAAAGCAATCTGCCATAATTGAAATGCTTCTGATTTCATTTGAAAATAATTATATTTAACGAAGTTCTAAAAGGGTGAAGTTTGAATCGAACCAAATTCGCCTCGAAATTCAAATTCATTGATAAAAAAGAACGTGATTTATTTAGAAAAGGACATAAGAAACATAAATTCTTAAAAATAATGCAAATAAAGATACAATAAACTCAAAAATACATTGTTACAGAATGAAGATAAATGAAGAAACCCGTTTCATGTGGGGCATTCTAAGGTTTAATGTTAAGGCACAAATGTTCATTCACAAAGCTGGGCAAAAGTGTGTCGGCCTCTATTAACCTTTGGCTCTGACAGCACAGTAAACAATTTGTTTTTGGTTCACATCATTGTTAATGTCAGGTTCCACAGGAAATACGAAGACATTTTGTTTTCCTTATAAATCCGCATGCAAGATACCTGATAGAAGCCATTATCGCCAGCTAATACTTTCCCAACAAATCTTTTCTCGTCTCTTTTTTTCGTGTTAGAATTATAGATAAACTCTGTCACTACATAGCTTCCTACTGGCACATTCAACAAGATCTCAGAACTGTCAACATTTAGTTCCTTATCGTCATTTATGTCGTTGTTGTCATCATTTGTGGGATTATCTGAAATCTTTTGAGCAACCACTTCATCTTCAGAACTATCAAATTCTTCTTGTTCAAAACTCACTTTCTAGAATCATTTCTTGAGCTGATTCTGAAGACGAAGATGATGAATACTTTCTCTTCTGCACTTTGTGTCTCTTGACTTTTTTTTGTCGCAGTGGACGGCTTCAGCTTTATACCTTTTACAGCTTTACTTCTTTGCTGCATCTTTCCTTTCTTTAAGATAGTCAGAGCTTGTTTAGATGTCAGTATATCTCCAACCTCTTTGGAGAGCTTCTTCCTGGGAGCTGCCCCCCTCAGCTCTTTGGTGGACATTCTCCGACAGTTTTCGACGAATAAAGGCCTCCATTCCATTTGTTGGATTGTTCGTTCTTTCCATACTAGGTCCTGCTGTTTCCTCTGGAACAGTGACTGTAATGTGTGAGTGTTTTCTTTGACTCCTCGATTGAATCGTTCTAATTTCGTACATCGTAGGCTTCTTGGAAAATCTAGAAAAATCTACCGGGAATATTCCCGTCGATCTGAAACCCGAAATTAAATATTCTGGTTTAAAAGAATTCTCCCTATTACTTGAGAAATTTAGAGAAATCTTCGTTCGGTAGTAATCTGCCTGGAAAATCTCTATTGAAACGTAGCATATTGTTGTTCCAGGCAACTTTTATAGGCTTAAAAACACACTTGTCAAGAGGTTGGATGTGGTGAGTAGCATTTGGTGGAAATTTTATTATATAACATTACTTTCGACTGCCATTTTGGACAAAGCGTAGCTCGTATGCACAGCGGCTCCATCGTATAACAAAACCACTCTACGGCCGTTTCTTTCCTGTAGCGTCTTCACAAATATTAAAAAAACGCCTCTGAACCATTTGAAGAAAATCTCTCCTTCCATCCATCCCTTTTTTGAAGCTGTATAGGCAGTCCCTGGATAATCGTCTTTATGTATCCAGCTCTGCCACACGTAAGTACCTTTAAAAATAATAAAGGGGGGGAGCTTCTCCCCAGCAGCATTACCACAAGCTAAAACCGTAGTACTTTTCTTTCCTGAACCGGCTATATTTTTGGATACTCTCTTCTGACCTTTCGGCGCTATCAACTAACATCTTTGGGGTCGTGTGAAAAGGCAGTCTCGTCGCAGTTAATACTAGGTTTCCATTTTCCGACCTATTTCTCTTCTTAAAAACATTATCAAGCTTTTCGTACCAATTTTCTTATGGTGTACGGGTCGGAGCCTCTCAACCGCAAGGCGCTCATGCTCTCTCCCTTTCTTATGGATACTCGGGGTGTCGTCTCATAAACCCTTCATACCATTCCCTTCCCGTTACAGAATCCCCTCTCCAAGCAATATTATTGCCCTTACAATATTCCCCAGCGAAAGTCAGCAGTTCGCTTTTTGTCAGTCCAAATCCATACTTTCCAGACTCATACAGGTATTTCGCTAGGACGCCTTCTTCTATTGTAGACAAATGGTTTTTCGACCAGCTCCTATTTCTAAAGATTGCAAGTTTTCTACGTTTTTATATTTACCAAGAGTTGATTTGGGAATGTCATATCTTTCGGATACATCTCGAGAGTGCTGCCTCTTCTCACCTCTTGCAATGCTATCGTAAAATATTTGGGTTGTAAGTAACCCTTTTGTTCTTAGATTTGTACGTTCTTGGCATTTCTGAAATTAAAGCAAGTCAAGTAGGTATGTGCACTATTACAAACACAAATTGTTGCAGTGTGCCCACTATTTTCACACATACTTGACTTTTCTCGGGGTAATAGTGGACACGATTCTGTGTGAACACGGCTTAGTAAATGTAAACGAATTTTATTCAAAACATAACCTCAACATTCCTAATCTTGGCAAAATAATTCCATCGTCTCTAAAATAAGTTCGTATCTCGTTATAACCGTTGTTAAGAGAAAAAGCGCCAACTTAGACCCTAAATTCAAAAGCAGTAACATGTTAAACTGGTGTTGTGGACCTTAAAAAGAATTCTTACCGGCAAAATGGAACTGGCAGTCGGCAGGCCAAACACCTACAGTGACTGTTGCACTACTTTGCGCAGGCGGCGCGGGAAATTAGAATTTTTTATAAGCGAAATCCACTATTACCCCCGTCCACTATTAGCCACTGTCCCCTATTAAATTAAAAAATGCAAATTACCTATTTTTAAAAGTAAAGCGACTGCTTTACCCCCAAGTTCGAGTGAGTAAAGTTGAATATAATTCACTTGATGATCATTACCTCACTAACTTAAAGTGAGTAAGTTAATTTATTGACACACACCATAAAACGTTAATTAAATTGCACTGCTCTAAATATGTATATTATAATAGAATCATTACAATATTATTGATACTGCAATAGATACAATGCGCGAACAGTCAAGTGACAACCAATTGTTATATATATATTTTAAATTTCAAAATTTTGTATTATTAAAGTCGTACATATTCTTACTGTTTTAGATAAACTATTATATGGAGCACATGAGTAAAAAGTGTTGTTTGATCTCGCAGATTTGCAGCACTCGCTGATGCTCGAGATGTAAGCTTTCCGCTCGATCAAAAAACGCATCACTTTACTCCTTTGCGCCATATATAACTATTAAAATATTTACAAATAATCTGTAATTAAAATATATACAACAGGGTATACTACCTACAGTTTAACTTGCAATAAAAAAAACTATATAATAACCTCATCAATTCAGGCGCTGAGGCACGACAACTATTCGCTGAATAAACTTCGCCATCGTTTACTGCCCGTCCGCGTTAAATTTCGAGCATTAATTCATTTAGGCACAGATGATGTTGGATAATGTCCAAACCGACGTGCCACTTAATAATTCGACATTTAGTTTAACGCCAACATTTAACGAGGCATCCATAGCTATTGACTTCAAGCCAAGCATGCGAGCGAGTCTCCATTACAAAAGAATGAAATAAGCCGACGACAAATTAGAATGTCAAATGGCTCGCGTTTTCAAATTTATCTGCTCGACGGATATAGTGCGAGCGTTGCTGATGAGCCTGTGTTGCGACGCCGACGCCAGCGTCCGAAGAGACGCACATCTCGACTTTCCAGTGAAAAACTTTGCATCTGGACGAAAGGTCGGGATGTGATCTTTAGGGTTCTTTGTTTGCTTGTCGTGCGACGGATGAGCTCTTGTGAAGCATCGGATGCATGTGTTGCGTCCTGGAGCGTCGCTGCGAGGGGGAAGGGATGCCGGGCGCCCATTAGGAAAACGCTGAGATATTTATAACGCGGGGGCGTAGTCAAGCTCTCGTTATGTCGCCACTAATTGCAATTTGTTGCTTTATAATTTGATTGCCACTGATTGACGATAATTAAGATCGAATATAATTGGACCAGTGGAAGACGAACGACTGACTCATAAAAGTTGAAAACATGTTTCAAAGAAGCTAAGTTTTTTGTAAAGTATGAAACATTTTTACAGAATTTTAATTTCGGATTTCATTAACTTCAATTCTGAGGCATTGAATCACTAGGTTTTAATTGCTTTTTAAGTCCCGCTTATCAGAATATATCAATATAAGTAAACAATCGAGCTATTTGTTAGCTAAAGCGATAATAATTAAAACAGGAAAATGAAGAAACTAACGATTATTCTCTTTGGTACCTACTAAATAAATTCGTGTGTAGCAAGGTACTAGAAGCAACTTCACTGACCACACGTTATTTACCGCTTTGAATATCGTCCTAACGTGCTAACTAATCTATGCTGATTCTTCTAATTTTATATTATAAGGTACTGTAAAGTTCGAGTAAATTTCAAATATTACGAATCGACAAACTGCCAGTTGTCTCATATATATTTTTTAATAAAATTGCAACGTAGTACTACCATTACAGAAAAAAATATTGAGAGTTTTTCTTCGATATCAGAGGAAGAAGATTGCAATTACTTATATTGTATGGATAACTTCGAGATATCTGTTACAGTTCTAGTATTGAGTATTGCTACATGTATGCTGGTGGTGCAAGTATCGATGTGTGCAACGGCACACAGGATCAGTATGCTCAGAGGTGGCAAAAATTATATAACAATAATATTATGCCAATGTTATGACCGGGGCTTATAATGGTATTCAATTATGCATTTAAGACTAGAACCAACTGTGCTGCTTACAGATTCAATCTCGAAATTTGAGTCGAGAAGTAACTGCAAAAATTGTTTCACTCTTAGGTTCATTCTCAAATTTTCAAACGAGAATTACTGCGATTTTTCCCTGCGCTGCTTATAAGTTCAACCTCGGATTTTGAGAAGAGAACCAACAGCCAATTATTCAGTGTGCTACTCACAGGTTAAAACTGAATTTGAGATGATACCCATCTGCCAAATTTGTTTACTGTACTTCTCATAGGTTCAATCTCGAATATTGAGATGAGAATCAACTGTGAATTTGTTTATTGTGCTGCCCATGGGTCCAATCTCATATTTTCAAAAGCGAATCAACTGCGAATTGTTCGCTGTGCTACTCATAGGTTCCGAATTTCGAGACGAGGACCAACTGCCAAATTTGTTCACTGTACTGCTCATAGGTTCAATCTCGAATTTTGAGATGAGAATCAACTGTGAAATTTATTCATTGTGATACCCATGGGTTCAGTCTCGAATTCTCAAAAGCGAATCAACTGCGAATTGTTCATTATGCAATTCATAGGTTCAAACTCGAATTTGGAGACGAGAACCAACTGCCAATTGTTCAGCTCGCTACTCATAGGTTCATGCTCAAATTTTGAGATGATGAAAACTGCAAGATTTGTCCACTGTGCTGTTCATAGGTTCAATTTCGAATTTTCGAAAGCGAATCAACTGCGAATTGTTCACTGTGCTACTTATAGGTTCAATCCCGAATTTTCAGACGAGATTAACTGCGAATTGTTCAGTGTGTTACTTATAGGTTCTAGCTCGAATTTTGAGATGATAACCAACTGCAAAATTTGTTCACTGTGCTACTCATAGGTTTAATCTCGAATTTTTAGATGACAATCAACTGCGAAATTTATTCATTGAGCTGCTCATGAGTTCAATCTCGAATTTTCAAAAGCGAATCATCTGCCAATTGTTCAGTGTGCTACTCATAGGTTCAAACTTGAATTTTGAGATAATAAACAACTACCAAATTTGTTCACTGTGCTGCTCATAGGTCCAATCTCAAATTTTGAGATGAAATTAACTGCGAAATTTATTCACTGTGCTGCCTATGGGTTCAATCTCAAATTTTCAAAAGCGAATCAACTGCGAAATGTTCATTATGCTGCTCATAGGTTCAATCTAAAATTTTCAGATAAGAATCAACTGCGATTTTTTCTCTGCGCTGCTTATAGGTTTAATCTCGGATTTTGCGAAGAGAACTAACTGCCAATTGTTCACTGTGCTACTTAGAGGTTCAATCTCCAATTTTGAGATGACAATCAACTGCGAAATTTATTCATTGAGATGATCATGGGTTCAATCTCGAATTTTCAAAAGCGAATCAACTGGCAATTGTTCAGTGTGCTACTTATAGGTTCGAACTTGAATTTTGAGATAATAAACAACTACCAAATTTGTTCACTGTGATGCTCATAGGTCCAATCTCAAATTTTCAAAAGCGAATCAACTGCGAATTGTTCATTATGCTGCTCATAGGTTCAATCTAAAATTTTCAGATAAGAATCAACTGCGATTTTTTCTCTGCGCTGCTTATAGGTTTAATCTCGGATTTTCAGATGAGAATTAACTGCGAATTGTTTAGCGTGTTACTTATAGGTTGAAGCTCGAATTTTGAGATGATAACCAACTGCCAAATTTGTTCACTGTGCTGCTCATAGGTTCAATCTCCAATTTTGAGATGACAATCAACTGCGAAATTTATTCATTGAGCTGCTCATGGGTTCAATCTCGAATTTTCAAAAGCGAATCAACTGGCAATTGTTCAGTGTGCTACTTATAGGTTCGAACTTAAATTTTGAGATAATAAATAACTACCAAATTTGTTCACTGTGCTGCTCATAGGTCCAATCTCAAATTTTGAGATGAAAATTAACTGCGAAATTTATTCACTGTGCTACCTATGGGTTCAATCTCAAATTTTCAAAAGCGAATCAACTGCGAATTGTTCATTATGCTGCTCATAGGTTCAATCTAAAATTTTTGATAAGAATCAACTGCGATTTTTTCTCTGCGCTGCTTATAGATTTAATCTCGGATTTTCAGATGAGAATTAACTGCGAATTGTTCAGCGTGTTACTTATAGGTTGAAGCTCGAATTTTGAGATGATAACCAACTGCCAAATTTGTTCACTGTGCTGCTCATATGTTCAATCTCCAATTTTGAGATGACAATCAACTGCGAAATTTATTCATTGAGCTGCTCATGGGTTCAATCTCGAATTTTCAAAAGCGAATTAACTGCCAATTGTTCAGTGTGCTGCTCATAGGTTCAAACTTGAATTTTGAGATAATAAACAACTACCAAATTGGTTCACTGTGCTGCTCATAGGTCCAATCTCAAATTTTGAGATGAAAATTAACTGCGAAATTTATTCACTATGCTGCCTATGGGTTCAATCTCAAATTTTCAAAAGCGAATCAACTGCGAAATTTCATTATGCTGCTCATAGGTTCAATCCAAAATTTTCAGATAAGAATCAACTGCGATTTTTTCTCTGCGCTGCTTATAGGTTTAATCTCGGATTTTGCGAAGAGAACTAACTGCCAATTGTTCAGTGTGCTACTTATAGGTTCAATCTCGAATTTTCAGATGAGAATTAACTGCGAATTATTCAGCGTGTTACTTATAGGTTCAAGCTCGAATTTTGAGATGATAACCAACTGCCAAATTTGTTCACTGTGCTGCTCATAGGTTCAATCTCCAATTTTGAGATGACAATCAACTGCGAAATTTATTAATTGAGCTGATCATGGGTTCAATCTCGAATTTTCAAAAGCGAATCAACTGGCAATTGTTCAGTGTGCTACTTATAGGTTCGAACTTGAATTTTGAGATAATAAACAACTACCAAATTTGTTCACTGTGATGCTCATAGGTTCAATCTCAAATTTTGAGATGAAAATCAACTGCGAAATTTATTCACTGTGCTGCCTATGGGTTCAATCTCGAATTTTCAAAAGCGAATCGACTGCCAATTATTCACTGTGCCACTCATAGGTTTAATCACGAATTTTTAGATGACAATCAACTGCGAAATTTATTCATTGAGCTGCTCATGAGTTCAATCTCGAATTTTCAAAAGCGAATCAACTGCCAATTATTCAGTGTGCTACTCATAGGTTCAAACTTGAATTTTGAGATAATAAACACCTACCAAATTTGTTCACTGTGCTGCTCATAGGTCCAATCTCAAATTTTGAGATGAAAATTAACTGCGAAATTTATTCACTGTGCTGCCTATGGGTTCAATCTCAAATTTTCAAAAGCGAATCAACTGCGAATTGTTCATTATGCTGCTCATAGGTTCAATCTAAAATTTTCAGATAAGAATCAACTGTGATTTTTTCTCTGCGCTGCTTATAGGTTTAATCTCGGATTTTCAGATGAGAATTAACTGCGAATTGTTCAGCGTGTTACTTATAGGTTGAAGCTCGAATTTTGAGACGATAACCAACTGCCAAATTTGTTCACTGTGCTGCTCATAGGTTCAATCTCCAATTTTGAGATGACAATCAACTGCGAAATTTATTCATTGAGCTGCTCATGGGTTCAATCTCGAATTTTCAAAAGCGAATCAACTGGCAATTGTTCAGTGTGCTACTTATAGGTTCGAACTAAATTTTGAGATAATAAACACCTACCAAATTTGTTCACTGTGCTGCTCATAGGTCCAATCTCAAATTTTGAGATGAAAATTAACTGCGAAATTTATTCACTGTGCTGCCTATGGGTTCAATCTCAAATTTTCAAAAGCGAATCAACTGCGAATTGTTCATTATGCTGCTCATAGGTTCAATCTAAAATTTTCAGATAAGAATCAACTGCGATTTTTTCTCTGCGCTGCTTATAGGTTTAATCTCGGATTTTCAGATGAGAATTAACTGCGAATTGTTCAGCGTGTTACTTATAGGTTGAAGCTCGAATTTTGAGATGATAACCAACTGCCAAATTTGTTCAGGTTCACTGTGCTGCTCATATGTTCAGTCTCCAATTTTGAGATGACAATCAACTGCAAAATTTGTTCACTGTGCTGCTCATAGGTTCAAGCTCGAATTTTGAGGTGCTAACCAACTCAATCTCAAGTTTTCAAAATCGAATCAACTACGAATTGTTTATTATGCAGCTCATAGATTCAATATAAAATTTTCAGATAAAAATTAACTGCGATTTTTTCCCTGCGCTGCTTATAGGTTTAATATTGGATTTTGAGAAGATAACTAATTGCCAAATTATCGTGGAAAAGGTGACTTTAGAGACTTGTTCCATGAAATTGAGGAGTCTAAAATGCCATAAACATAAAACTAAAGCTAAAGTATACAAATTGTGAAGTAGTTAAGAGTAATTCCCTCTACGATCCTTAGAGCTTCACTGTGAGCCACAACCTTACTTAAACTCTAAATTTCGAATGAAGTAATTATTTTCAAAATTTCGTGTTCACAAAATTCTTCATCTTTATGAGCATTACATGCTGGTAAATATATTGTGACTCAGTGTTTTGTTTGGGTATTATCGATAGTCCTCTTAATAGCGTAGCAATAGCGTATCGCGATCTCTGGATCAGCGGCTTCACTTAAATTTGTATCCAATAAATTAATTTTCATATCTATTCAAAGTTTTGGTAATTGTCTTTTTCCATATATTTGGTGTAGTAGTCTTTTAACATGCTGTTCCTTTCGTTGGAAGAAAGACGAAATGTAGATATATACGATGCTTGGTAGGCGTCATGACGGCTGAAGTTTCTGCAAAAGAAAGGAATTTTTCACAGTATAATCTTATATATACATAAAAAATAAATTACTTTCCACTAAGTTCAAATACTAGTTGTATCTCCCTAATTATGCATTTCTGGGGCCCTTTATTAAGTCTAAAAATAATAATTGTTCTTTTTCATCGATATCAAACAAATGCCAATTTTATCGCATTTCATTTGGAAATGTACTACATTTATTGATTCAAAATCGATAAGAAATGTGGTACTTTTATCATTAGCAACACTTTTCTGCCTAGCAACGGCGATTCGTTTTGCTTTTGGCAATACTGAAGTGTGTTGTTGGTCTATGTCAAATGCGAAGTTAGTAGGTTAGGTTTTGAGACAATTTTGACACAGATTGACGCAAAACCTAACCTGCTAACCTCGAATTTGACACAGACTTACAGTGCCACCAAAAATGCACTTCAGTACTGCCACACGCATAACATCAACTGAAGCTGCTTATTGTGCTTTAGTACATAGGACTGAGTTATGCTCATCTTGGTTATGTTTTGACAGTTAGGGTCACTTGTATGTAAAAATTTAATAGTTTACATTTCTTACGAAATGCGATAAAATAGTATACTCAACACGTTAGAAAAATTGTTTTTCTGAACTCGTATGGCCGCTAATGCTCGTACTCAAACATGCCACACTTGTTCAGAAGAAAATCACTTTTCTCAACTTGTAGAGTAATATACTATTATTTTTTAAACGGAAAAATAGTGATGATAAAATTTTAACATGCATATATTATATGCACTACAAAAAACTTAACAAAATAACGTAAGTTCCCAACAGTAGGTCGGGAACTTAATAAAGCGAATCCGCTGCGCCCGTCAAAAAATGCAAGCTCGATTTTCATTAAGGCAGAAATAAAAGCTGGGATGGGGGCTCTAAAACGGCAAATTAGCATAATAAAGTAAAATTGAATAACAATCATAATCAGTCTAGCGCTGCTGCATAAGCGTGGGCATCAAAGATGCCTCTGTAACGTAATAACTGCCGGTCTGATGGCGACATTAGCACGCGCATTGTTGAACTGTCATTCTGTCAAGCCATTGTTACGCTGTCAATCACCGCGCTATATGCTCTCGAGACCGATTATGTGGCTACAAAAGCGGCAAAAAACGAGCAGCCATGCACTAATATGTGATTAGCGTATAACAAGTATAACAAAACATCAGGGGTGGTTTTCAACTCTTTCTACCGTGTGTGTTCATGAGGAAACTCGAAAATACGACTCGCATTCATCGAACGGAATATTTCTGCAGTGAAAGTCGAAAAGGAAAGTAGTGTAATAACGATCTGTTAGTATTTTCAAATGAAAAGGATTTATAACAGGAATGTTTGGGATAATTTCTTTATGTAATTGTAGATCATGCATCGATAATGTATTCACTCTTAGACAGCTAACTGAGAAATACATAGTTCGTGATAGATCGGTACATCTAACGTTCGTAGATTTGCATGACACCGTTCCATTAAGCAAGTTGTGGAACGGCATGTACAATATAGGTGTCAACAGTACTTACTTAAAAGCAATACGAAATTTGTACACGCGATGTGTTAGCGCTGTAAAAATAACAAATAAAGTATGGGAAGGGTTTGAAATGACCAAAGGGTTGAGACAAGGATGCTGTCCGGCTCCTTCATTATTCAAGATATATTTGAACGAAGCTCTACAAGGGTGGATTAAGAAGTGTCGTAATATGGGTACTTATACTAATTAATGACGAAGCACTGTTCACGCTGTTGTTTGCTGATGACCAGGTTATAGTGGCAGGTGATGAAATTGATTCCAGTTCCATTATGAGGAAGCTTTTCGATTAGTACAAAGAATTGGGCTTAACGATTAACGTGAAGAAAACGGAATACTTGGTTGTGGGTGAGAAAGGACAAGATCTCTATGTATCGGACCAGAGCCAACAAAAAACACCAATAAGTTCAAATGCCTGGGAGTTACTTTCACTGAAAAGGGAAACAGTAACGAGGACATAAATAACAAAATCAACCAAGAACGAAGAACGATCAAACAATTGAACTCTGTTTTTTTGGAACAATAAAACTACAAATGAAACTAAAACTACCATTTATAAGACAATTGTAGAAAGCATTACAACCTATGGCGCTGAAGTATGAGAACTAACTAAAAGGAATAAGACAACTTCACGTCTTGGAATTGGACTTCTGGAGGCACAGTTGCGGCTTGTGTAGACTTGAACATGTAATAAATGAGGATATTAAACAACGCATGGAAGTTCATCGTTCCATCGTCGATGCCGTTGAAACGAAACAGTTAAAATAGTATGGCCACTTACAACGTATGGCAGAACATAGGTGGCCAAAGAAAATATGGAGCTGGATTCTGAACATTCGAAGAATAGGAAGGTCACCCAGATCATGGGCGACTAGCTGGATAAACAGGCTTGGAAAATAGGAAGAGAGATACGGCTGCATCCGTAAAATACTCGCACATAAAACTGTATGTTTATATTTTATATTTATATTTATATCGTACTCAGCCAACAGCCGTTAGGCCAATTACAGGCGTCGCTGTGCATTTATGGGGACTTCCAACCTCACTAACGACTGTCATGATGGTGTTATGACCGCCGGGACCAACTATTTTCGTGACAGCCATATCACGAGGTGCCGAGAGATGCAGCCGCGGAACTCCCATCCAAGTTCTGACCAGAAAGAGCGTTGCTTAACTCTGCTGATCGAACGTGGACACTTGTTCAAGCTACACCACCCGGGACCTGACAGTATAAGAGCGAGAACATTTTTTGTTCCACTTCTTATCCGTTTTTTAATCTTTCTTTTACATTATTTTCTAATTAAACGTAGATTTACCAAGACGAACACAGGTAATACTATTAAAAATTTCAGCAAATTCTTCCACACTGTTAGTGTACTATGCAAAATTCAGGATTTAGTAGTAGTTATCCAAATTTATTCAAATTTAGATAGGCGAGTCTATAATACTCACCCAAAGTTTAAATTGACTAAAGTTTTTAGGAAAAGTGGGAGACACTGCTAGTATAAAAGGATCTTATGTTATATATAGCTGTAGTATGTGGTGGGGCATTGTATTGTTGCTATATATGCTCTTGCAACTTCTAAATGTACGCTCTACGAATATAAGCTTAAGCGTGTGCGTTTCCTAGATTACGAAAGGTGATCTAGTTTCCTTGGACATTGCACCCAACAGCAGTATCTAACGGCCCATTTTGATTTTGCCGTTTGCTGTTTTAAACCTATTGAAGTCATGCCTGCTCTCTTTTTTTACTGTTCCATAGATTTTGATAGTGGAGCTAACTTCATTCCGTAGTTTTTCAAGCGACACGAGTGGGAAGTTTTTGATGGACCGCGGCACTTCCGCTAATCCGTTCGGCAAGGTTATTTTGTGTTGTGGCTATTTTGGAGTTTTTATCCCATGTCATCGAGTGATAGAAAGTTTTTCCACCCTTCTGAAACAACGACGCAGTTATTTTCAACCATGAAACAGTGAAAATTGAAATTTTTCACTGCACGTGTACACTGGGTCGGTCCCAACGTTAAGGTAGGCGTTTTTCCCTTCCACTTAGTGGTGTTAATTATGCGATTCCCATTTAGGATCTCTAAGAACCGCTAAAGCACGCTATGCTATATTCACTGGCCTCAACATGCTGAATTTGTACTGGGGAACATTTTATTTGGCATCACTTCCGTTAGTCATAAACGGAAACTATCTTACTTTTGAGCGAATCCATAATCCAGAGTTTCTGCGAGCTTGATTCCCGTCCCCCGATGCATCTCTCAGTGTAGCTACTTCAGGAAAACTAGATGCTCATGGCTGCGTTAGGACTCTACTTAGTTGTATTTTAGAATTTTTATATTTAATTCTGAGTAGTGTTTTTCTGAGAAGTTCTTTTTAGCGCTTAAGGCAGCCAGCGAAAGGTAGTTCAATATTACGAGGGTGAGCTGAAATATAATGCACACATGCTTGCAGAACGCGAACGAAATGATCAACGCGCACGGCTACATTCGGAAGCTACATCCTTCCTTTATGCGCATGTCAAGTTTGAAGGAGTTTCGTTCACCAGTTCGTTTTTTAATAGCGGAAGTATGGAGACGTGTTCTCGTATCATGTCAACGCGAATTAAACATCGCGCGGTTATCGAATTTTTAACTGCTGAGAACGTGGTTCCTACGGAAATACATCGCAGTTTAAAGACCGTTTATGCCGACGATACTGTTGACAGGACTACTGTTTATTGGTGTGTATTAAAATTTCGTGGTTGCCAACCTGGAAAAGCCGCAATTAATGACGAAAAACGCAACCATCCCCAAAAAAAAACTTCTTTTGACTGTGTTTTGGGATGCCAAAGGAGTTTATGTGGCCAATTATCTGGAACGAGAGGCAACGGTAAATTCTTCTAAATAAACAGAGACTCTAAAACAGCTTCGACGTCGAAATTGTCGCGTTAGAGGCAGCCTGTCGCCAATAATCTTGCAACATGACAACGCTCGTCCCCACCCCTCACGCGCAACCGAAGAGGCTCTGCGGAAGCTGAAGTTGGAACCGATTCCACACCTTCCCTACTTCCCCGATCTCGGGCCTTGCGATTTCTATTTTTTTCCTCTACTCAAGAGAGACCTCAAGGGTAATAATTACATCTCAGATGATGAGGTGAAGGCAGCTGTGGCGTCCTGGATTGTAGAAAAGTCGGAAGAATTTTTCAGTGACGGGATAAAGAAACTTGTTACGCGTTGGGAGAAATGTGTTAGTCTTAACAGTGACTATGTTGAAAAATAATTAGATGATTTTGAAGCTAAAGAACTGAACTTTTATTTATTTTTCCCCATTTCGCTATCTCTTTTCGTTTGCGTTCTACAAGCGTGTGTGCATAGTATGTTTTATACTTATTGGTTTTTCGGATGCCCATCGACAGCCTTGTGGTCTATTTCTCAGGTCAGAGATTAAATCTTTGCCAGCGCTGAAAAGGCTACATGTCAGATAGGATGAGTTTTTCGCTGATTGATATCTGCCACTGCCAGTTCTAGTAACTCTATTACAGGGTTTTCCGATTACTTTTCACTATGCATCAGTTGTGTTTCACTTTATCTCAAATGATTTTTCTTCTTATCAACACTTATCAATATTGACAAATGGAAATTACATTTGACAAACAGTGAAACACAATTGACACATAGTGAAAAGCAATTGGAAAACTCTGTATAATTAGGAACGCTGATACCAGCGTACATAAATCAAACAAGGGGTAACCCAGTCTTAACATTCGAGCAAATTTTTACCACTCGAGCGAGCGCAGCGAAGCAAGAGTGGTAATTTATGTAAGAAATGTTAAGACGGTTACCCCTCGAAATGCGTTCATTAGTTTATTGTTAACTGAAATTTTAAACAGTGTTTAACATGATCGGCGTCCTCGAATGTTAAGATACATTTAACATGCATCCACTCGCGTCCTCGAATGTTAACATACATTTAACATGCATCCACTCATTTAACATGCATTCACTATAGCAACATCACACATATTCATGGTAGTCCGATTTCGATTTAGCAGTTTTTAGTAATTATTATTGATTCAAAATTATTGCATCCATGAACAATAAACTAATGAACGCATTTCGAGGGAAAACCGTCTTAACATTTCTCTTATAAATTACCACTCTTGCTTCGCTGCGCTCGCTCGAGTGGTAAAAATTTGCTCGAATGTTAAGACTGGGTTACCCCTCTTAATACGTTAATTACTATTATTGTACATTGAGGCAATAATTTTGAATCAATAATAATTACTAAAAACTGCTAAATCGCAATCGGACTACGATGAATATGTGTGATGTTGCTATAGTGCATGCATGTTAAATGAGTGGATGCATGTTAAATGTATCTTAACATTCGAGGACGCGAGTGCGTGCATGTTAAATGAGTGGATGCATGTTAAATGTATCTTAACATTCGAGGACGCGATCATGTTAAACACGGTTTAACATTTCAATGAACAATAAAACATTTAACCTCAGTTCGTTTATATTGGTGAACGTGATATACTGTTTATGCGGTTTTGACGTTATTTGTTTATCATAATTTAATTGACTGCATCTATGCAGTTGTTTTTTATTTGTTTTAATATGCAGTTTTGGCTCAACCGTTCATACCCTACTTTAACTGTCACTTGCGCTTATTTTATTCGGGCTTAGTTGTTGTTCAATAAAGGCATCGGTGCTTGACTTTTATTTCCGAGTTTTTTCTTCATGACCTACTACAACCTCCTCGTTTTCTTAAATAGGTTCTTTTTTGCTAGAGGCCGTGCAGGGTAAGTGATTTTTTTTACTGTGAAGTATGCTAATTTTATTGTTGTCGTGGTTGACAACTGGCGCCCTTTCGTAATTTGCTCCACCTATTCATTTAATAACCTTAAGAGTTATTGCCTGATTCTAACCCTGTGGCAAAAAATCCTAGTCCTAGCCAGTCCAGGTTGTGCTCGCGCTACTCTTGTTTCCCTTCTCTTTACAGTTAATTCGTCCTTCTCACTACTGAAGTGCCCGCTCTCTAATAATTGATGAAAGAATCACATATGGATTGATAGTAAACCACATGTGTATCCCCTGATCATTCATTTTCTACTAAACGAATCTAAATTATGCATTTAAACTGGAATTCGCTGGTATTATTAAGTAGTAACTAACAAATAATTAATTTTTAATTTTTTTAAATAATGTAAGTACCTACTATTATCTCGACCATACAACACACGTCTCATCTAAGTAACAAACGACTTCCGGGATTAGACCGTGTCATCATGGAAGTCGAAGAACTCAACGTTTCTCCCACTTTCGTAAAGGGCTTCATCAGGAGGAAAAGCAAAATAGCAAGGTAACTCAACATGTAAACCACGCCAGAGGCGAAACTCTTTTGCAAAAGAAGGGATAGAGAAGCACTGTAACTCAACGTGTAAACCACACCAGAAGCGAAACTCTTCTGAGACTATCAGTGCTCTTTTGCTTTTTCTCCTGTTAAAGCCCTTACGAAAGTGAGTGAAACGTTGAGTTCTTCGATCTCAATGATGACACGGTCCAATCCCGGAAGTCGTGTGGTCCCGAGTGGTGTAGCTTGAACAAGCGTCCACGTTCGATCAGCAGAGTTAAGCAACGCTGTCTCTGGTCAGAACTTGGATGGGAGTTCCACGGCTGCATCTCTCGGCGCCTCGTGGTACGGCTATCACGGAAAAAAGTTGGTCCCGGCGGTCATACAACATCATGACAGTCGTTAGTGGGGTTGGAAGTCCTCATAACTGCACAGCGACGCCTATAATTGGCCTAACGGCTGTTGGCTGAGTGCGAATTAAATAAAAATAAAATAAATAAAATAAAATTACTTAATGACAGTGGCCGTGAAAGCCTCCGAAATCAATACTTGTTATCTGTCAAAAACTGAGCAATATAAATAAAAATAAACTAGATCGACAATTTTAACGAGTGAAAATAATCGACAATTTTTACTAGTGGTTTTAATCAACAATTTTTTGAAGCAATTCAAAATTGCAACATATACTAATAACAAATTTATTTGTTAAAAGAAAAGGTACCTACAATTATTAAAACTGACGTTGCTGCATTGTTGCAGAAGGGTGCCTCGATGTTCAGCAATATATCGAACTGCGTCAGCCGTAGAAGAGCTTCTAGCAGTGGCGGTAGTTTGCCTCATTTTTTCTATAATTGTCTCGTTATGATCTATATCCAATTCAAGTTACGATTTGATATAATTTGAGTTGCTGTGTCTGGTAATATTCATTAATTGCTGCTCCCCAATTCCCGATTTTGCCAGCCGACCAACTGCAGAGGATCTAATTGAGTGATTGCAAGTTTTTTCTAGCAACATCTTAACCCACCGCCTTCGCCACAGACTTGATGCATTTCCCGACCTCATTTACTCCAGCTGGAGAATTCTTATACCACTAATATGATGTCTTCCAGTTGGGGTTGGGTGTTAGAAACATCCGTTCTGTTTTGATATTATTTCCCCTTTTCGAAGTGAGCTTGCGGTACAATATAAACAAATAAAAACTGACTATGAATGACATAATTATTAATGTTTTTACCACATTTTACCTTATAGAACATGCGTCAGGATTTTCTTTATTCGGTATACGCCAGTTGCTGTCTGTAAAACGTCGTGCACCTCCTTGTGCCGTTTTTGGAAAAAATGGGGTTGTATTCAATTCTTCCAGTTTCATTACCATTTATCAGTTTCGGGTAGAAAATAATAGACAAGACTTTTAACGCCCTCCCCACCTTTCCATGCCAATTCATAAGAAGCAATTGTAAAAAACATTTTCTGGATCCCTTCTGGAGTAGTATTCCACATATTCTTAACGACCGTTTCTTTATAATCTGTCCAATTTTTCCTTTTCAAAATGTTATTTAGCTCTTCAGGTGTTGTTTTCTCGTTGAAGCTGTAGCCTTTTTCTTCGCAAAATCCAGTAACCTGCCTCCATCCTCAAGCCTGCGAGTTGTTGGTGTGTACTGGTGTAATGCCTTCAATTTCCCGGCCAATTTCCTCTTAGGTTTTATCCCCAAACCTCTTCCGGAGAGCATCAATCTCAAGATTGTCAAAAAGAAACGAGGTTTCTCACAGAAAACACACGACTAAGAAATAAAAAGTTTGATGTGTATCAAAATAGTATATTATATTATTAAGATTATCCTTGTTAACATAGAATTTCGGCTTAGACCGCTTAGCATTTATGGATAAACGCCCAACATTCTTTTAATGTGCGTTGCACCTTGTGAACTGGAGCAAGAATCCACGTGATGGCCATGCTCTTTGGTGGCTCGTGTTGTTTGAGTACCTTGAGAAGGAGGATACTTACGCAGAAATGGCCTTGTTGCTGTTTATGCACTCATATTCACTAATGTTTCGCAAGACCTTGCAGCTTGCACCAAGAACTGAAAGTAAAAGGTAAAAGGTTCAGGGTTATTTTAATTCCCTCAACTGGGGGCGAGCTGCTATAGGGACCTTGCGTCCCTCTTCAGCCAAGAACAGGAATTATAGGAAGGGTGTGAGAATGGAGAGGTGGAGAATGGAAGAGACGCCAGGAAAGGTGGAGAAGTACTGCCCCGACATTCGCCTCAGAGAAGGTAGTCTGTTGACTCAGGAAAACCACCTAAAAACCTGATTCAGAGCAGACGGCTAGAAGAATCGAACCCGCAACATCCCGAATGCTAAGCAGATGTATTAGCCGCTACTCTACAGAGGTCGGTAGAGGGAGCTGAAAGTCAGTGTGGAACTATTTATAGTCTGCTGTGCCAGCCGCTCGGAGTGACTTAACGCTGATTGGTTGTTCAAGTTCAGCGTAATCCGTGGGGCGTGGCCGTATGACGCACAGTAGTTGTAATGCTTTGTATGGTGTATCACAGGAGTCCGCGTTTTACTTAGCTTAAAGCCATCTTTCCTGTTTATATTATTTGGATGTTTTTCTATTTCTATAGTTTCAGGTATCACTTGCGGGAAGTAGTGAGGTATTCTGGCAAGTAATCTGTAGTAAATAAGGTTAAAACCATCTTCCCTGTTTATATTATTTGTAAATGTATCCTCAACTACTTGCCAAACCATAATTTGGTGCTTCATATTTGATGGAGCAGGCTTTCGGTGTCCTTAGAAAGCCAGTGGCTTAAAAGGGAAGAAGA
>CALNHX010012753.1:0-22746 GCA_940337035.1 Agriotes lineatus
AAAATGTATCAATTGGGTCTACTTACCGACTAAGTAACACTAATTTTCTTCCAGTTTCTTCAACTTATTTTGCTGTATGAGTAAACCTTCAGTAACTGAAGTTTTGTTATCTCTACATCACACTCTGTGTGAAAGGTGGAAATAGAATCTTTGCACAGCTATTAAAAAATGAAACGGCCCGATGATGGCACCTGTTGTCTCACTTATACACTTGAAATTTCTGTAATATAAATTTATATTGATGTATTACTATAAGGGCAACTTTTGCATTGAAGATGAGAAGCACTGAATTGTTGGGTTTTAATTTCTCATCAGATAATTCTAGTTTCCTCCGAAAAGGTTTAAATTTAACGAGAACAATTGTAGATAAACCACTTTTCGCTGGGAACAATTGCCAGCAGCCTCGTCGTTTTTCCAACGCGGTTTTATTTAGCACCGCCATTGTAGCAGACGAGCCATTCAATGAAGTTGTTCTAAAACATAAAGGCCGGCCGGCATTTAAGTTTCGAGCATTCGGCAGCAAACAGAGCTGGGAAGCTATTCAAGGTGTGTCGCTGCCAGAAATTAAAACAACAAACTTCGAGCGCATTTAACTAAAAGCATTTTTGTGTTCGGGGATACTCGAGCACACCCCCTTTAAAGTCGGCATTCGACAGCCCGAGAAACGCCAGAAAATATCGCGTTTCTAATCTTTGCTTAATCTGAGCAATGTGTACAATAGCAGACGTGCGAAGGGTGCAGATGAGCACCGGCGAGCAGCGCCAACTGCTGGCGAAACGCCTGCCTAACATGGGGATGTTTAAAACAGCCGGAGAATTCGGGGTTGTAAACTAAACAGAACCGCTAACTTTACTGCCTACGACTATGGCAGGTTGTGATGCTTGCAGAGCGTTAAAAAATCGGCAGCACTTTCTATCTCACCCTTGCCAGGGTCCAGTGGCGTAGGTAGTTACAACTTTGAGTATCCTCCCTGCCTAGATTCTTTTACAGGCCACTTTAGAATTTTAATGTTGAAAGAGGAATATATAGTATAGTTATTAGTTATACTAAACAGTAATTAATTTATCGTCTCGTTTGTCGATCTCATCATCAAAGGCGATCTCTAACGAGTGTCTTCTCCAAGTAGCAACGAACATTGGAAATTCATTTGTCGGAGTTACAGAGGTACTTTTACACGTCAAGGTATAACATTCAACTTTTTGAATTTCAAAAGAGTGATTATTGATATTGTTTTATAAAATATAAGAAGTTACTGGATCAACAGCCTTGCAGCAACTTATGAACTATCATAATACCCGAAATAATGCCAACATCCGGGATATAGGGTATTGAAATGCGGCTTCAGCGAGAGAGTGTTCCATATTTTGGACCTCTACACGCACGGACACTTTTAAACATGTTCTTTGCTTGAAATCGGATTAGGGATTGTATCTATCTAGTGTTTAGTGTCAACGTTTACTTCTGAACGTTTTTTTTTGTTGTAAATAACACACTTTAAAATGCATTGACGACAAGCAATAAAGCCAAATATGCACACGGTTAGCTTTAGTGGAATATGGGTGGGGTTTTATTCTGAAAGGTGTTTCTGTCTAAAAGTAAATTCGGTATAGACTTACCTAGAAGGTATTTATTGTTAGTGTTTGTTGGGCGCCACTGAGTCGAATGCTTGTGACAGTGGTTTCCAAACTATTTTGATCACATACCGCTAAGCCAGAAAAAAGTGTGTACCCCTTTGATTGACACATATGGAAATTTTTCTATTATCCATTTATCAAAAAATGTTGTTCTTTATAAAAGTTCCTGCATCTTCTTAAACTCAAAATTTTGCTTCCTGAAATTTTAATACCTCCGTTCGTATACGGTGGAGAATCGAAAATATTAAAAACTGTTGAAAAACAGCAACAAAAAAAGTACGTTAAATGAAATTAACGCTAATAAACCTCACATTTGGGTGTCCAACACAAAAAATACGTGTCTTCAAACAAATGCAATAACAAACGATTTTAACATAACAACAGTTCAAAGCAATTATAACTTAATTGGAGTGTTATAACAAGTGTTTAAAAGGGGAGGGACACAGAATGCGATTGTTGAAATTTCCTTTATTTTTGTTTTTAATGTTTGATGCTTTAGTAATTTTTAACTTTTCTTAATTTCTAAATACCCTGCATATTACAAATTTCTCCATGGTTGGCATTATGCTTCTGATAAGAAGCAGCACTTTTTATAAATAACGACTTTTCTATGAAAAATAACACTTTCCGAGCAGTCCTCTATGGACACACACTATATACTTAAAAATATCGTGAGTTGATAGCTTTAAGAGTGAAGAGCTATCAATGTCTCGTATATTTAATGTTTATGATCGTGTAACTCAAAAATGCAAGTTACTATTTGTTAATCTTTAATTGATTTTATTTTTATTCTTTCACTTGGCATACCCCTAAGAACACAGGCAAACACAAGCTAATATTTGAAACGTTATGTTGAAAATACAAAAATACAGGTGAAATAATCAGCGGACAATTAAAGCTGGCTCGTTACCAATTTACTGGTATAGGGGCGAAATGCTCTAACGGTGACGTCACGGTATTAAATGCTGTGATTAATGGATCGGACCGGTCGTAATCCAGCAGACATATTAAAAATGCACTTAGCATTCCCTTGTGGAAAGAAACTCAAAACTGGTATCTGTCAGGCGAACACTTGCGTAAACACACATGTAGAAACTGTACAATTTTCAATTGAAAATCCAAAGAGGCATCTATGAAATGGGGTGTAATTAACATGCAAAACGTGCAGAAGGTACATAGCAAGGAGGTAATTGTAACGTAGGCAAATATGGAGTAGGAGTCAGAAATAACAGAGGACAAATGCTTGTGGACTATTGTAAAGGTGAAAATCTATTCTGCATGAACTCTTTCTTCAAAAAGCCATTAAAAAGGAGATGGACCTGGAAAAGCCCCACAGGCACAGTAAAAAAATGAAATAGATTATATCATCACCAACAATAAAGCCATATGTCGAGATGTTACAGTTTTAAATCGTTTTGACACGAACAGCGACCACCGAATTGTTAGAACAATGTTGAGTATTAACACTAAGGTTGAAAGAAACAAAATACTGAGGAAACAAAAAGCTCCAACGACAGAGATAATAACAGAAAACAAAGAAAAATTCCAACACCGAATGGGCAAAAAATTGAGAGACAAAGAAAATCTAATAAAAATGGAAATAAATGAACTTTCAGAATATATAACTAACAGCATACATGTAGCAACAAAAGAAGCTTGTGCAAAACACAAAAACAAAAACAAGAAAATTAGTTCAGACACAGAAAAATTGATGGCAAGAAGAAGAAACATGAACAGAGAAGACCAACAATATAAAAAACTAAATAAAGAAATAAATAAGAATATAAGGAAAGATTTAAGAGATTATAACACAAAACTCGTAAAGAAACTATTGAAAACAATAAAAACATGAAAGTTTTGAAAACCAATCGGTCGAGAGGAAAAACACAAATCAACAAGTTAAGAAGCAAACAGGGCATTTTGGTGACAAGTCGGAAAGAAATAGTGGACGTGGTACAAGATTTTTACAAACAACTCTATAGTCCAAAGTACCAAGTACAGCAATACACGAGACAAAACATTCAGAATGTGGGATCAGAAGAGATTCCCGAAATAGATAGTGATGAATTATGGATTGCACTGAAACAAATGAAAAATGGAAAATGTCCAGGCGAAGATCGGGTTACTAGTGAGATGATAAAAATGGGAGGAGACGAACTAAGAGAAAGTGTAAAAATCCTATTAAATAAGTGCTTAATAGAGGGGAAAATTCCAGAGTCTTGGCAAAATGCAGAGGTCATCGTGCTATTTAAAAAAGGAGATAAAAACAACTTAGAGAACTATCGTCCGATTAGCTTACTATCCCACTTATATAAGTTACTAACAAAAATAATAACAAATAGACTGACAGACAAACTGGACTCATACCAATCTCCAGAGCAGGCGGGATTCCGTAAGGGATTCAGTACAATGGATCATCTGCAAAGTATACGCACGTTAATCGAAAAAACGACGGAATACAATATACCATTATATTTGGCTTTCGTTGACTACCAGAAGGCATTCGACTCGGTGGAAACGTGGGCAATCCTGAAAGCACTAGATAACGCAAGAATTGACACTAGATACTCAACCCTCATAAAATATATTTATGACACGGCAACTATGACAATTACACTGGAAGAAGACATGAAGACCAATAAAATTCAAATTCAACGAGGAATACGACAAGGGGACACGATCTCTCCGAAGTTGTTCACGTTAGCCTTGGAGGATGTTTTTAAAAAGGTGGACTGGCAATGTAAAGGTATTAATATTGATGGAGTAAGACTCAATCACTTGAGATTTGCAGATGATGTAATTCTGATTAGCACCTCAGCTGGAGAACTAAAAACAATGTTAGAAGAACTGAATCAAGCGTCGACCCAAATCGGATTACAAATGAACCTGAGTAAAACCAAAATAATGAGTCCCGAACAAATACAAATAACCATTGAAAACCACACCCTAGAAAATGTATTCGAATACATATACCTTGGACATAGAATTCAATTGGGCAAAGAAAACCAAACTGCCGAGATTTCTCGAAGAAAGGGACTCTGTTGGGCAGCTTTTGGTAAACTCAGGTTCATTCTAGCATCAAATGATATACCAATAAATCTGAAACGAAAAGTCTACGATCAATGTATATTGCCAGTTCTTACATATGGCTTAGAAACAATGGCGTTAACACGGAAATCCCTACACATCCTCCAAGTAACGCAGCGAGCAATGGAAAGGATCATGCTCGGAATTAGTTTGTTAAATCGAGTGCCAAATGAAGAGATCAGAAGAAGAACAGGAATCACAGATGTGACAAGAAGAACAGCACAGTTGAAGTGGCGATGGGCTGGCCATATAGCTCGACAGGAAAAGAGCAAATGGACCAACAAACTGATAGTCTGGCGACCAAGAGAGACAAAGAGAAGTGTTGGGAGACCCCAGAAGAGATGGAGAGACGATATCCAGAAAATAGCAGGGAAGAACTGGATACAAACAGCCTATAATAGAGAAGTGTGGAAAGATTTGGAAGAGGCCTATATCCAGGAGTGGATGATTCCGGGCTGAAAAGAAGAAAAAGAAGAATTGTAACGTCATGCAATTGTCCAACAATACCAGCATTAAGGCAAAGCGTATCGGCAGCTTAAATCGGTGAGGTTTGGTGAACACCAGCTCCCAACGGTTTCACCTAGTGCCGTTGAAAGGCTGCCACCTATTCTGGGGCAATGTTGGCTCAACTAGAAGTTGGCCTGAGCGGCAGTAACACTAGAAATGAATCTAGACAAAGCTGCCCCCCGTGGAAGATAATTCTGCGAAAGTTGAAAGAGTCCAAAGCCAACGTATTCGAAGTTAGGGCGATGCAAAGATCGGGTCCGACCTACATCGATTGTTGGAGTCCGACGGCAATTTAATTAGCGACAACCGAACTTCCAACAAGTGTAAGCAGTAGGTACAGAGATTGTAAATATATCGGTCAAAAGCTGAACACGAAGTCCGGAGATGGCCACAAACACGCGTCCGCTTTGCTTGCGCGTTCCCGGCTTTCTCACAAAAAGAAAATTACTAGCGCAAAAGCGCTCGTTCCGTGGTCAACCGTCTGCCTTAAGGAGGCCCAGAACTGGACTGCGACTATGTGCGCATTAGCCAGCCACGACTTCAACTGGTGGTAAAACAGTAAAACATTAAACATTTCAAATATGCTAACAATAAATCAAAATGTCCAGAAGTATACATGGACGCAAACATGTCTGTAATAACCGTTAGTTCTTTTCAAACAGTATAGTCCACATACGTTAATTAATCTTTGACCATTGTAATTTTACGTATTCTTCTTGATAAAGACCAACCGCCAGGACGTTTTGTTTGATTGCCATCCTATAGTTAAGGTTTTGGGCCAGTACAACTTTCCTTGTATTTCCTATTTCTGTTTGTAATTTATTATTCGTATAGAAAGTGTCTTTTGCAGTTACAATTTGGCTGTTTGTGGGGGCATATATTTCTATTATTGTTTTTCTGTGTAAAATTAAATAATATTCTCATCCACTAGTTTGCAATTTCTTATATTAACTTACGTTTTGTCTTGATAACAGATAAACTGTCTTCTTTGCTCTTTTTTGTTGGGTGTTCTATGCATATGCAACTTTCTTACTTCGTATTGTCTTTGTCCCATTACCGTTTTTCTTGATTTCTGTTAATAAGACAATTGCCATTTTCATCTTCTCGCATTCAATTTTTCTCTACGCCCGTGTACTATGCAAGACAAAAAAAAACTGGTATAGTATTCCGTCTTTCGCGTTCTTTGCTTATTTTGTATACCATTGGATTGGCCCCTAACCTGCAGGATCAGTGTGCTTTATTTTTGAGTTTTGTCCACATAGGTGGACTGCCTTTCTAACTCTAGCGTGCCTACTGCCCTGTTCTAGTTGGTCCGAGGGTACATTCTAAACATATCTCACATATCTGTAGGATGATTTCCCATCCGCCACCCGAGGATTGGGGGTTGACGTTCCCCATCTAAATTTACATAAACAGTATAGTCTTCTTCCTACTTATCCTGTCAATAATGCTAAATTTGCAAATAAAAATAGCTCGGTGTAACCGATAAGCTTTTTCAGGTATCTGTAATTTTTTGTGCCATTTACATTTAAGTTTCCAAACTTCTTGTGATGATATTTTGAGAAATGTATTATTGAAACTTGAAAAGACTGAGCTAAAAATACTTTTTTCTCCAACCACACGAATAAGGCGCCATATTGTCGTATAATTTTGTATAAAAAGTAAGTCATTTCGGGATGTTCACCAATTACCTTGGCAACTGTACACTTTTCGATTCATATTTGCACTAGTACAAAAATGGACGCAAGATAGGGTGGTGCATGGTAAATTTTAAGTAAAACACAAACGCTTCGTCAATATTCGGCAATCGCCGTCGTTGTTGTTTAATTTCCCCGTATAGTGATTGTGTATTTGCGCCATGACAGTTTGATGAATGTTTGATTCTAAATAATAAGTCATATTACCGAATTTATGAGTAGTTGGAGAAAAAATAGTATGTTTCATTCGCACAAAAAATGCGTTTTCGGGACGCGTAAGACTCGCCGGACTCCGCTGCGCGTCGTCCGGCGATCTGTCTTACTTTTCCCGAAATCAAGCATTTTTGTACTAATGAAACAAATAACTATTTTTCTGCAGTATTTAATATCAAATTGTCAACACCAACGGATTTGGTGAGTGCTCGCTTTATACTTACTGTTTTGTGTTAATACATTTCCCTTGCATGTTTGTAGTAATACATGTTCCAGTTACACCTGCAGGATTGCTAAAAATTCAAACGCAGGATCCTAAATAACTGTTCAGTACTTACGGACTAAATAAAAATTTCAAAATAGTGCATTTGTTATTGGTGGAGAATACATAATTTCAGCTTAAGTTCAAGCATCGTTTAAGCATTACTCAAAAACTACTACGCCTCTGCTCTACCGCCCCAAATGTGTATTGAAGCCCTTCCAGACATTATCCAACCAAATGTTGCAGGGGGCGTCCCGGAGGATCATTAACTTTTTCGGGCGAGTTTGTTGAAAAGAAAAACATCGCCCAACTTCGGAGACGTGTTTCAATTTCACTCAACGACTTCTTTAATGTAATGCTGCTGTTAATGGCTACTATCTGAGTGCGAGAATGCCTCCGCACTTGGTTTTGTGTGCGCCATGGGAAAGTTGAATATTGTTTATGGGCCGGGGAGCTGAATGTGCGTGTTGTAGTCGGCGACTAAAAAAATTTAATTGGAAAATCCAGACGCACTTGTAGCCTGCTACTACAATTAGCCCTCTGTATCCGGCGATTGAGTTATTATTTTAATTCTGGCTTCCCCATAGAGGAGTCTTAATAAATGGTCTTTTGAAGCATGCAGGTGCAATTCACTAGACTTCTTGTGGTACTAAGTGAAAAACTTGAAGTAGCGGATATAATTGTCATAGCTGATAACTGTTGGACTATTTATAATATTATAATTAATAATTGCCACCGGTAACGGGTATTTATTACTAACAACTCAAGTTGTTATAGTGGGTAACGTTCCATGGAATGCTGCTTTACTAATCTTCATAATTATGACTCAGGAAAATAAGTGTCGTTTTTTATATACATATAAGAAATAATAAGGAATTATGTCGATTAGAATAAAATTATGACTTCCTATAAGGAAATGTAGTGACTAATAATTTATACAGTGCGTGTGTAAAACTACAAAAGAAATATAACTCCAATTAACGTTGCAAATTATTTAAAATGTTCTCCACGCACCTTGGTTACATTGTATTTTAAATTCTATTATTAAATTTATACATATGTTGGAAAAGATATGAATCAACAACCGAAACATTAAAAACATCGGAATATTGTAGTATTTTGCAATTCAAAACATTTTTCTAACTTGTATAGTGTAAAATTATGCAAATATGCCGTGATTAAATTAAGCTACATAAGAATTATTCGTTCGTTTATTATTATTCTTAGTTATTATATATGATTTGTGTAAGTTTAGAATTTTATAGTATTGAAAATTGAAATAACTGTTGATATTGCGGATATGGAAGAAGGCGAAGTATAGGTGTGAGCTTGTTTGAAATTCAAATTATGTTTCTTCTTCAAGATATGGATTTGTACTCCGTTGCGACATCACAGCTGATCTTTTCAACGTTTCTCATTAATTTAATTGTAGATGTGACACTATTAACGGGAACACACTATCAAATCTACCGCGTAATAATTAATTTTTATCATTGATCGTCTTTCGCTTTTATTATTATTGCAAAATTTGAGTTTTCTACAAATTTTTTTAAAGCAAAAAATCATTAGAGTAACCAGACCCGTGTATTTTAAATGTCGTTATTTTAAAATCAAATTTAAACAACTAAAATTGTTACTTGTTCTATAACAAAAAACTAAAATATATGTTGATCTTGAGAATGAGATACCTAATGTAGATGTAAGGTTTTCATTATTGTACTCCGTTTATATAATTGTTTTCGTTTGTTATATTCCGAGGCAGGTAATAGTTATTTACTATACAAGTGGGATAACAAGATCATTAATATACGTGTATGTAAGCACACAAGAATATTAATGATACATTATCACACATGTATTGTACAAAATTTTATCTCGACTGCCTAAAGTTGAGAAAAGTGCAGTAAGAGAAATGTCAGATCTGTCATTTTCAAAAATATTTTAGTAGGCAAATGTCATTGTCATTCATTTGACACTATTTCAGTTACGTAATGAAGTCATTACACAACTCAGTTGCGTAATGAAACCATTACATAACTGAGTGGTATAATGAGCTTCATTACCTAACTGAAATAGTGTCAAATGAGTGACGTAATGCGTTACTTATCCCACTGGAGTAGATAAAGAATATTATATTAACAACTCGTCGCTATAATGGAAAATACCATTTCGAAATTGAATTTCAAACGTTCAGATTTTAAAGTAATGCGTATTTTATTTCAAATTGCAAAACGTGGATATCTATGCATATTTTATGTATATAGGGTGTTAGGAAAGTCAGTGTCATAAATTCTAGAGATGAAAGAATGATAAAAATATTGCCGAAGAAGTCCCGAAATATTTTTTTGTACAGATGCACAGATTCTTCAGGAATTGATATTTAAAACTGCGCCGAACATTTTTGGAACTACTGACATATAACTATAATTAATAATAAGCATCCATTAACATCGTTTAAGTTTCAATTATTATTTGTAATTAAGCACCATTGGGAGCTTATCTATACACTTACAAGCTTACCTAATAAAGCATATAAACATTAACAAATAAATTCAAAAATAAGAATTGTTTAATTTAAATTATATCTTCCTTTAGATAAAATCAACCTCATTCTTTTTAACAGTCAAATGAAAAATTATACCGAATGTGAGCTGGTGACAACAGTCAACCAAACATTTTTGGAAGAAATGCATAACTGGGAGCATTTCCATTTAAACAAAAACGTTACAAAGAGCCAACTGAATTCCAAAATCGGATTGTTTGTTTGTTTGTTAATGGACAAGGTCTAAGCGCAGAGTACCAGGTACCTTAGACATCGACTGCTAGGGTCATATGGTCAAAGCCCTAATCAACTTGCATTTTACCTAAAATGTATGCTACAGTTTTTAACATCCAAAAACCCAAATATGTCTAGTTTTTTCATTCCTTCAATTTATGCTAATGACTTCCTTGACACCCTGTATGTAACCATCTAAATTATTTAAAATGTGCGTTAAGAGACTTAAAATGCGCACACATGTGACAATGGTATTTCTTTGGGGATATTTTTCAGGTTATTCATTGGTAATTATAAATCTGCAACTTGAAAATTATATTTACTGTTTGTAATTCACATATTTATTAATGTTCTTTAGCTTCTTTTATTGTTCGGCGTAGACGATTATTCATATCGGGCGGAAGGTGCAACGGAGGTAATGAGACGCATGCTACTTGCATTATACTCCCCTGCATTTAAACACAACATATTGGACAAATCGTAATCCATTTTAAAGCTACCTTAATTAATGAGAAAAATTTCGACTACGGCCAGATTCGAACTCATGTTCACCTGGTTGCTAAGCAAGCTGTTTACTCTCTTAACCACTCAGGTGGTCTACTATTTGTAAGTAATAAGGTTTAAATTTAAAAATAACTAATCAAAATTAATCGATCGCAATATAAAATTGATAAATCGAGCAAAGGGCATTGTAAACCAACATAACCGCTTTGACATATTATTTCAGTTTTTTAGGAAACGATGAACGAATTAATCTAACACAACAAATAACTTATATGGTCTTTAGTACTGCTATTACTGCAATTTTAAAATTGAATTGTAAAACATTGAACGTATTTATAACAAAAGCGCATCACAAGAAAAACAACCTTTGCTAGATAGAAGACGACTGAAAAGTGTCGGAAAATAGGTACAAATATCTTAATATTACTAATAATACTGAAACAGTAAAAGTAACACGTAGTAGAGCGAATTACATTAATTCGCAAAAAAAAATCTCAGTCGGCAAGATTAGAACCTGTGCCACCAGGTGGAATCCAATTGTTAGTCAGGCGCTTTACCCGCTCTGCGAAGAACGCTACCTGATGTACTTGCTTATAATCGCATTATGAACGCACTGCAACTACACGACCGTTGCTAGACGAACTGCGCCTGGTCGATGACCATGAAAACTTGACACACGCAGACAGGCGCATCACGCTTGTATTAACTTATAATGTAGGGTTAGCTTAGTGATGTTTTTTTAGGCTTCCAAAGAACGTGTGCAATCCAACCATTACATCACATTTTTTTATTTTTTTGGACACAGTATGCTACATATGCTCTTCAGGAATTTATTTCTTTAGAATATATGTCATATCCATGACTCCATGGCATATTTTAAATTTTTGTTCTTCTAGACATGTCTCTGTTACCGTTATTGATCTCAGTATATTAAAGGCGGTCTCTGTTTGGCGAATTCTTCTGCTGATGCTACGGTTACCTATCACCCTACTATTTACTATACTACCTAAATAACAGAAATCATAAATGTACTCGTTTTTCGTTTCTTCTATTCTGATTTTTTCTTCTTCTTTCGTTCATTCTTCCAGTCTTAGTATGTCACTCACCTGGAATCTGTTTGAGCTGCTTTTATTAATGTAGCTGTTTTTCTTGTTGTCGTTCGTCTTATTATGTTCTGTCACGATATTCGCCGTTACTGTATCATATCGACGTCTATCTCTTGCTACAGTGAAAAATGTTTGTACGCCAAGGCCAGTCAAGCTTTGTACATAGTTTTCTAATCCAGTCCATCATTCTGCGCCCAATTCTTCAAAATTTAGCTTTCCGTCTTTTGATTATTGAAGTTACTTTCCCATCTTTTTCACATCTTTTAAGCACTTCTTCATTTCTAATCCTTTTTAACCAAGGGACTTTATTGTTGTGATTAATCAACAGTAATATTCCAAGTGCATTAAAATAGCCGATTAAATTTTGACGTTTTCTGTCAGAATGTTTTGCTAAGAAATTTGTCAAGTAAATTAGCTGCTCAACAAAAATCCCGAGTGCGTCGTAGCAGGAGGGATTTTGAAGTGGAAAATTTACGAGATATATTTCTTCAGAGCAAAACATTCTGACAGAAAATCGTCAAAATTTATTCAGGCTAGTCTACATGCACGCGGGATGTTCGGCGTGATTATTTCCTGAATAAATAGATAAAATTCAGTTGGTGAAGCATCTTTAATAATCATGTAAAAATTATGCACAAGCGATTAAATTTTGACACATATTTAACCGCGGCTAAATTTTGACGTTTGAATTTTTGTCATTATTAAACTGACAGAAACCATATTGATTACGCATTATTATGGATATGAAGGAAATAATCAACAGTAATATCCCAAGTGCATTAAAATAGCCGATTAAATTTTGACGTTTTCTGTCAGAATGTTTTGCTAAGAAATTTGTCAAGTAAATTTGCCGCTCAACAAGAATCCCGAGTGCGCACGCAGCACGAGGGATTTTGAAGCGGAAAATTTACGAGATATATTTCTTCAGAGCAAAACATTCTGACAGAAAATCGTCAAAATTTATTCAGGCTAGTTTACATGCACGCGGGATGTTCGGAGTGATTATTTCCTGAATAAATAGATAAAATTCAGTTGGTGAAGCACCCTTAATAATCATGTTAAAATTATGCACAAGCGATTAAATTTTGACATAAATTTAACCGCGGTTAAATTTTGACGTTTGAATTTTAGTCATTATTAAACTGACAGAAACCATGGTGATTACGCATTATTATGGATATGAAGGAAATAATCTAGTATAATGTACTGGGTTCTTCATAATCCAGTCGACCTTGATGAGAAAGAGCATCTGCAATAATCTGTATCATCGTCTTACAACGCTCTTAATTTGTATGTCATGGTTAAATGCCCTTTAGCATCCAAAGAAGCTTTTGATGCTTTGTTACGGTATTAAAACAACTTTACGACACCCACCCAAGGTGAGCATCGCACCACGGAATCAGTCCTGGGAAACTGGCACACTTTCCCTGAGATTTGCTAGAAACAGGCTAAAGGCCACGGCTGGAACGCTCAGGGAGTCGGGCGTGAGTCACACGATACGTTCTGGGCAAGCGTGATGAGGCATATATATAGGGTACGTCAAAATTATGAGGGCGCCACCAAGCCTGTCTTAACTCGAATAACCGGGCCTGGGCGGTTAAACGGGAGCGAAGTATTCAAGATACTCCGTCGATAAGAATTCTCATGAGCTGCAAGCTCAAATAACAATTTCGCACTGGAATGGTAATATTGGGACTCTTTGGCCGAGACTGCGTAATCACTGGACCTACCTGCACGCTCTGATCTCTCACGTCTCGCCGTACACCAAGCTTTACACTGTAAAAGGCGCTATCTGATACAAAGCATGCACAGGTCGAATAGGAATAATACGTCCTTTAACTAAGTATGCGTCTATTGATCGCTAATTACATCTGGGCAGCAAATCGTGCCGCCAAGCTTATGTTACTGCTTACGTTAAGCACCAGCTGATGGACGCGCTATGCTAATGAACATATTAAGAGTACAGTTTAGAAATACGCGCTCCGGCAAAAGGGCGCGTTAGTGCGCGATTACAGACGCCGACCTGCGGTTAACACCTAGGAAGCAAAGCACAAAGCCCTCGCAAACATAAACAAAGAAAAACTCGAACAGCTTAGGGCGCGCCAGGCCCAGCACGGCGAGGCGTTAATTCTATTTAGGTATTAATCGGTACAATATAGCGAAGCTCGCGCACCTAACGTTACTGAATTAAAAATTAGCACAAACGTAACACCAAATCATAAGCGCAGAGTTCTTTAGCTATTTAGGCGATGAAACGCGAAACTCGCGCACATGAACTTACTAGCAGGCTACCAAAGTAGCGTCTTGCAGCATGGTGGCCTCAAACCGGCATTAAAAGCCGCGACCAGCAAGCAAGGGGCATGCATCCGCCCACATAAAGTTGAGCACAAAGCACCAACGCTCGCACAAGTGACAGTTACTATGTTTAAATGGTTGCAATTACAAATACCTTAGTCCGCAGACGGTCCATGAGAGTGTCGTGCAGTCAGTTGGTAGAAGGCGGCAGTCTGTGGCAGCTCAAACGCCAAAACACGGCATTAGGGGTAAACGGGCTGGAATCCGCCAAGATGGCGGCGTTTAGGACGCTCTCCTGAGAGCACACTACAGCGGCAAAGAGGCCTACTTCGTCCTGCCTAGAAAGATCCTCGAAACAGCGAGTTGCAAAGGGAAAGCCCCCTTTCTCACCAACGCAGAACTGGCCCCAAGAAGCCCTTCACACACCTACGCCTTGACGTAAAGACGTGCCACTCACACAACCACACGCGACCTCTTAAAGGATGGCATATTCGACAACATTCGCTGAAACAGCACGAGACGGGAAAAACAGGCTGGCGTCCTCGCAAATAGCGGGAACGCCGCGAAACGGCACACTCTGCGACTTCTTCGATCAACGGCCTGACTTGAACTCCTCAAGCCAGCCGTGTTATGGCCCCTGCAGTGGCGTGAGCCAAACGGCCTTGCCACGTGACTCTCGGCAGCCAATGGCGATGCACTCCACAAAACAAATTAATTCCGGTATCAAAGACAGCCAATGGCGAAGCGCCTCAACGGAGTGATTTCTAGAAGTTTCGGAATTCTTGCGAGCGATAACACCCGGCTGCCAAAGTAGCAGCAAAGGGGTGCTCCAACTGACGAGAAATACTGCGTTTGGGGTCAAATATGTGCAAAATTATCATTGTAGAATTAGGCGA
Source organism: Agriotes lineatus (assembly GCA_940337035.1). Lineage (NCBI taxonomy): Eukaryota > Metazoa > Arthropoda > Insecta > Coleoptera > Elateridae > Agriotes > Agriotes lineatus. Next base: position 14,978 of record CALNHX010012753.1, read on the forward strand.
TGGAGCCAAATAAGTAACTAAAAGGGTTTAGCATACGGGCACGCTGCCCTAAAGCCTAGGTGGCTGCTTAAAATACCAAAATGACCTGAATCAAATGTGCGGAAGATGAGATTGTACTTGTACGCAAAGATTGAAAATGGTTTTAAAATAGCGACAAGTTGCCCTAAAGGCGTGAAATGCAATTAAGCATCTACAACAGCAAAATGACTTAACAGCTTGTCAGATGTTTACCAATATTCCCTACGTTTACCGAGTCAAATGCTCTTTGAAAGTGTATTTATGAATGTATGTTTCTTATCTCATCTCATTTATTTGTTCAAGTATCCATTTAATATACGATCACCTCTGGGATCTGTAACTTGCTGGCAACGCTCGCTATCTTTTACCCTCTCCAGCATTATTTTGACCATTATTTTACTAGATGCAACTCTTCGTAGGTTTGTTGAAATTCTTGTCATTCTAACATTTCAATTGATGGGGTAGATCTATATATTGTGACTTTTGAATTTGTTCGCTTTCTCGACGTTTACTCGTTTGTTTCTGAATTTCCCCTACTTTAGTTGGTTGTTATTGATATTTATAGTATTTGTGCTTAAATTGCCCCCGGTGTATCAATATATTTCTAATTTTATTTTATATATCACAGGGACTCGGAAATATGATGTCGTTCGTTGAAATGGGTGATAATAAGCGTAAATAGCTTCTAGATAAGGGTACTAATTTGCTGTCAGTGCCAATTCCAATAAAAAGCAAATGCTGTTTCCCCACGTTTAATCACCAGGCAGATAGAAATGCCTTCTGCAACTCCAAGTGCAATTAGTAGCTCATCTACACAGAGAATTGCATGGTTTGCTGCCTAATTGCAGAGTAAGCGCAGCGGTGTAAAAGGGAAACAAGTGGCAATAAAAATGTAACGGGTTAGAGAGTTACGGCTGCGGATAGCTGAAGAAAAACTGAAGAATTTATCTGCTCGTTAGAATAAAAACCGAAGTCCTCTGGCCACAGATCCAATTCGACTTATTCCGCAGCCTTTGGCAAAGCAAACTAATTTATTAAATCCGAACCTGAAGCCAACGGCGAACATCAGCATGAAAACAGAAATCAGCTTCATATTTTAGGCAGTTTGTCTCTGGAGATATTTTAATAACTACAACCAGCACAAATCAAAATTAATATCTAACGACGTCCGGAAAGTTTATCCTGTTCTCATTAAAAACCGGCGCGATCGCTGGCTGGCTATAGAAATCGTGATTTCTGAAGGAGGGCCTTATGTTAATTAATTCTAAGCACGGCTTCGGCAGTCTGGCCCTCGTAAACAAGCGGCATCGGAATTATTGAAATTCTGGAGAATGAAAACTGCCATCTCCCGGACGCACCTGCTCAAATCCGCCGTGATGAGTCGCTAGAAAACAGCTATAGCTACGACGAAAGATATTGTCGACCAGAGATGGGTGTGATTAAACTCCGTAATGGATTAATCGCTAGAAATTGTTGATCATAACTGCGCATTTAAGGTTGATTGGCAGTCGATTATGGAATAGTCGTCGGGAGACGATAAGAAAATTAATCACGGGCCGCAGATTGAACCTCCAGGTGGATTCTTGTTTATAATTAAATCTATTTATTTTTTAAATGTGTACTTGTGTCTGTTATAGATGTTGTATAGCACGACTAAGAAACAAGGAAAAACCGTAAATTTTGGAAAAATCATAACATTGCAGTTGTTGCATGAGTAAGCTGAAGATCAACGAGAGGTTTTTTCTCTTTTGCTGAGTTCGAACTTTTGATATTATAAATTATACACAATTGTCAGAATGATCAGGATAAAACGATAAATGGATGCTTGCTGTATTTTATTTCTTTGTGAGGAATCATTAATGATTGCGTATTGTGTGTATGCGCGTAGTTGAAGCTTTAAGATAATTTCTTTTTCCTTTCAGTATACGTAATAAGAAGCTGTTTCCCTGTTTGTATACGTGAAAGTTGATAACTCAGATATGTTTTTAACAATTGGTAGGTTTTCGAGTTTCAGTACTTTAGCTACATTTAACATTTTGATTTCTTTAACTTTTAGTGGGGATCATAATTTGCTGTTGTATATGTATAGTTTCATGATTGCGGTGATTATTTTTCTAATAGTCGTCAGTATTTCGATATACACCCTGCTTCATCGTATGCTCGATGGGAAATTTGAAGACAAAAAGGTGATAGATCATAAGACGCTTTCGAAATCTTCATCGATGGACGGGGTTAACACCAGACCTAGTATGTACTCTTATTTCTACAGTGATTAACCTGTGGTCTCTCCTTGTATTGAATTTGTTTGAGGGGAGACATCTTTGCAAACTAATGTTTATTTGCAAATAAGTAAATTTCGTTTTTTACTGTATAGTCCGGGTTTCTCCGGTTGCGCGTTGTTGTTCAGGTTCAACCTTTTTCTTCCGATTTGAGCATTAAAATCGCCTGTGAAACTTCCTTGTGTTTGTTATGATGTATTTTGATCAGATTATTGGTGCGCATCGATGAATCATCTGCATGCCGCATTGATTTGAAATCTTGATCATAATGTATTGAAATGGTTCAGGCCATTTCTTTGTTTTGCCTATGAGTATATGTTTATAATTATCTTTTTGTCAATTTAAATTGCCCTGTTTATTTTATTTGAATATTAAAAATTATTCTTTTGGCTAGCTCCTGAAAATCAGGTGTGGATTCCTTTTATCTACATTGCTTATTCTGAAATTTGATGTTCCGATTTTAATTTTGACAACTCAAAATTACTTCTGTCAAATGGGACGTCAAACAACTTTGAAAATTCAATGACACATACCTGATCTTTACATTTGTTATATAACAATATCAAACAGTAATTCTTTAATAATTAATTCACTGTTAATCTTTATTTTCTTTCAGTGCTTATTTTAAATACCTAAACTCATTTACCTTTTATTTGAACTTATCAATGTCCTCGGCAGTAACCAACTCCTCCCACTCTGCTACCGATCACAACTGCTACATCCAATAAACACGGTGAAGGCCTCCACTGACAACCCAAATGTCAAAATTGCCTAGAATCAGGAACAGAAGCTTTCTCACAGCATGGATCCAAACAGACCCTAGTCGTTGTCACTCATCTCAAACACCGTATACAAAACCACTCTCCCAAAGTATTCCACCGACCAGCACCAAGGACCCCGCACAAGGACAAGACACCAGACCTCAATTGCCAAATCCATTTCTTTCTATTTAATTTCTTCTATAGATTAGCACTGATTTAGTTAAATCTTCTCACCATGTTATTTGTCGTCCCTCATTTTGGTATAATCATCTTTTTTTTAAATTTCATTTTTATTCCACAACGCAAATTTTGTCTTAATTGTAACCCTTTTTATTTTCCAAACATTTTACTTTTTAACATAGGGGTTTATTTCATATTTTCAAGATACACAAATTAATTACAGATTTTTATTTTCAAATTTGTGCTCTTAATAATCAACAGTAATATCCCAAGTGCATTAAAATAGCCGATTAAATTTTGACGTTTTCTGTCAGAATGTTTTGCTAAGAAATATGTTAAGTAAATTTTCCGCTCAACAAAAATCCCGAGTGGGTAGCACGAGGGATTTTGTGGCGGAAAATCCTTTAATCCTATTTTAAAATTGATTTTTATACCCCTGTATTCATATCATTACAGTATATGGCACGATAAAGAAGCTGACCTGCGGTTAATTAATTAAAATAATCAATGGTAGTAAAAAATCGCAGATTAACCTCCTTAAAGTACGCACTACACGGAAGCTCTAAAAATTTTAACTTACCGCGCAGGCCGAACTAGCTCAATTTCGGCGGCCTTGGATCGTAGATTCTTATCAACTGTACCACCATGGAAATGCTTCAAAGACAAAAAAAAACAAATGGGCGCCAGAAACCAAATGGTTTCGAATAATATAACCAACTACAGTGATTAGCATATATTTATTAACGCTAAATAATCTTGCAGTCTATAATGGTAACTCTATATTAAATAATTAGAATAATTTGGTTATAAAGAATGTAATAATGATAGAAATGTGCAAATTAATTGAAGGTTGCGACACGCACCAAGATCAAGAATCCCTTTCAGGTATTTAAATTAATTGTAACCACAAATAAATCGAGTGATACCCATATCGCTGTCATTAAAAAAAAACTTTCTGTTCAGGCTATTGAAGGCAAAAAACGTAAATGCTCCTTTTACAAAGGTTTGATTACACATATAAATTGTAGCTTTCAATATCAATTGTAATTAAGTATACGCGTTTAAACTTCAAATATTAAAACTGATTGAACGTATGCGTCTAAACTTTACATGTTAGTAATAACGGAAAGTATAAATTTAAACTTTAAATGCTGATAGTTATGGAATGTACGAATTTAAATTTCAAGAATCGAAGATAATTTAATATAATATTAATCCCGGAATAGCCAGTCCGAATCAGCTTGAAAGCAGGGAGACCATCCACTTTTAATGCGGTATTCACCACAAAAGTAACACTAACCTCGAACCTCCAACGCCCATAAATTGCTGACAGGCAAATGCTGGTCGGGGTAGCTATACCTTGTGGTTACAAGCACCTTGGATGCGCCCGTAATTGAAGCAGAGCCACTCCCAAATTGCAGAAGCTAGGTAGGACATTAGCCGGTGTTGAAAATTAAGTCAGGTAAAACTGTCAATTAAGAGCTAAAGAAACATAATACTAGAATAGCAAGCAGAAAATCTCAATAGTACTTGAATCAAAACCATCAGCCCTTCAAAAATTAATTGCTGCGACCTCGCGATAAGCACGTGGAAGTTTTTGGGTTTTCCAGAATCTGTACGAAATGAGCGAACTAATAAATTGAAATAATTCGAAATACAATGGATTACAATTCAAATAAAAATATACATGTTAGGCCTGAAATAATTTGGTAAATGGCGAAACAATTAAACGGAGTCAAAAATTGTTTCATATATTACGGTTTGATACTGCATGGTATTTTGCTACTACGTATTTACTTTTTGTTGATGATAAAGGTCACCCCTCCAATGTGGCAGTTTGTGTTGGAATTGTGCTGTTATAAAAACGGCCGGATCTCAGTAGTATATTTTCTCTCCCACGAAGACGCGTTTCGGAAAGCCCGAAAACGTCTCATATGATGTGTTTCATTTCCACTACTAGATGTCATTATTTAGTTGTTCTACGTTGCAATGTATAGTTGTTTAGTGTAAACATTGTTTCTGGCTGCTCACTCTGTGACTGGCGCCACTTGCCTGTTGGCTATCACCCATATCTGGGTGGCATTCTCCGATCCGCCACCTGAGCACGCGCACGGTAGGAGTTTCAGGCTTTCTTGTGAAAGATACAGATTGGTGGCGGCTTGTGCGAACATAGGGACGTACATTGCAATTGGGGAGACACCTTGATGTATTATACTGTCATGTAGTTGTCATATTACAGTATTTGTGTTACTTTTACTGTTACATTCACTTCAAGACCCACATTCACTTCAAGACTCAATTTACAGTGTTTTTCTTACTCATATATTCTACTTCTTTTTTGCTATCAAATACGTAAATTACCTCGTTTTGTAGTTATACAGACGTATTAAAAATTTTAAAAAAATCAAGATGCATTATAATCTAAAAGAGCAATTGTCGTCTATGTTTGCACTAGCTACCACCAATCTGTGCATAGATTTTCACAAGGCATTAAACTCTGTTGAAACATAGACATTCTTAAGAACCATGGACCTTACTAAGATACGTTAAAAGTATTCAAATATTGTTAAAAATATTTACGAAAATGTAACCTTACAAACTAAAATTAACGAGAAATGCTTCAAGAACTTAATCTGGCGTCCACGGATCGAGTTAAACATGAATGAAAGGAAAAGAAAAACTATGAGCCGAGCCGGTATAATAATTTCAATGGACGACCTGACAAATAACAAGCAAAATGGCTACAGATGGTGCACGACAGGTGAAGGTGAAGTGAAACGGGAGAGACCAACACTCAGGATCGGATAGATAACAGCTAATAGAGAAGAAGATCGCCAGACCAACTACACCACGTTGCCCATGATCGAGAAAATTTCAGTGAAATTGTGAATAGGTTGTTGCCAAGGGTCTAGGACATCTCGGCGCCGCCACTTCGGCTCCACCATCTCGGCGCTGGACCAGCTCGGCGCTGGGACACTCGGCAAACTACAGTGTGCACTACGTAAGGAAATCATTATAAACAAATAATAAATAGGTACAGTGATCGCCAAAAAGCTGACATCAATGAAAAAAAATATATTTAGAATTTCTTGGAAAATCAAACACTGGCGACCAGAGGTGGTTGAAAAGTGAATAAAAATGGGCGAAACATATATTGTCACGTGACTTTCGTTATTAGTAAAATTTTAAATTTTTAAAATAATTACGAAACATGCATTTACTAGCCAAGATAGACACATTTACGAAAAAAAGTTGTTTTCTGGTTTTGACATTGTTCAGCTAGCTAAATTTTCGCCATTTTTTAACTAAGTAAAAATCATTCAATATACCTACCGACTAAATAGGTGGTCAGACAAGCACAAATTCTTGCCGTCAAAAGCTGTTTTGAAAAGCAAAAATAAAAATGTTTCCCATTTGATGCTGCCTTTTTTGTGGTTACTGTATTCTTTATTCTGCGCCGAGATGGCCCTGTGCCGAATCGGCTGATGCCGAGATGATTGCGCGCCGAGTTGGCCCGGCGCCGAGCTGGCCCTCGCCGAGATGGCGGTGCCTCAGTGGCGGCGCCGAGATGTCCGGCTTCGTGTTGCCAACGTTGTAGAGAGTAAAGCACTTTTAAAAGAATTTGTCAAATATTTCCTTCCCTTTCGATACATTGTTTTTTTTTCTAAAACTTCATAATCATATCTGTTAAGCGTTGGATATTTTTATCTCTTGCTTTACTACCTGTTAGAGCTGATCCTTTGTAGCCGTCAAGTGGATTTTTCAGTTACCAGCAAATGAACCTTCAAGTTATTTCAAGTCACTTATAAGTGATTCTTTAATTTCCAGTCACGAGTAACAGTCGAACGGTTAACGTATTAATCCTTTTCGAACTTACTGAAATATTAGTGGAGCTGTTCTTAACACTTTTCATCTGTCCGAGTGAACCTATCACTTTGGGGGAAAAACCGGTGCCAATAAAATGTGCTGCACTGATTTTGCCGGTCTATAGCTTCTTTGCTGGAGAGCGAGCGAGCGCCCTTCAGCCTCCTAAAGCATGGTGCAGGTCAAAGATGTACGATATACGTGATATCACAGTAAGCCGAATCCGATACTTGTCCGAACTCCGCTTTTATTTAAGATTATGTACCGTTTGCAGAGCTTCATTATAATTTGTATTTAGAACATAATCACCTCTTGTTTGCAAAATTTACCATTTTTAATTTCATTTGATTGGGTTAATTTTGTAGCAGTAGCTGGTTTTGGCACCGTTCAACCCTTTTACGTCGTAGAACAGTAGATAGATTTTTTGTACCACTAAATAGTAAGCGGATTCTATCTATCTGGTCTGTCTTCTGTTATTGACTGCGAGGTTTATTGTGATTTTTGGTAGCTGTTTTTACGTATTTTTTTGTAACATACGAATTATGCGCAGAAGCCTTTCCGCGTAATGTGCGTTTTTTACGTATTAATCAGTAGATGTGAATATGACTTTATACTTAGTATTCAATTATTTTCTCGAATATTTAATATAATGCATAATAATAAACAG
>CALNHX010012754.1:0-22744 GCA_940337035.1 Agriotes lineatus
TAGAAAACTGAATTATTCCACAAATTGTAAATATTTTTATTAAATTTGACAGTTTAAAGTGACATTATTAATTCCACAACAACCGTCGCAAACAGTCTATTATTCACAAGTGAAATAAAAGTGGTTTATTTGAATCGGCATTAAAGTACCTGGAAATGGTCATTAAAATACGAGAAATCGGCATTAAAGTAATCCATTGTTTTACGACTTTTTGAAGGTGGCGAAGCGACAGATAAATGTCAACCGACGTTAACATAACCTACAAAAGTTGGTTAAAATGTTGTAATTCAACAATTTCAAATAAAACAAAATGTACTCTTCGGCACTGAAGTTCCTTTTTATCCCTCATGTGGTGCATTTGCCTTGGCCCTACGGACCTCGCCAACTAAATCCACATTCGTGATAAAAAGTTAAACTTCAGTGCCTTGATATACAAACTACATTAATTCACTAGTAAATTAAAAAAGTTTCAATGTAAAACATATTTTTATTATTTCTACAAATATTTACATTAAATTTCTCTTTGTAGTGTGTAATATATAATTATTAATTACTACAATTTAGATCAAATTAACGATGAATGGGCAAATTTATATCTTGATTTGAATATTTTTTATTCAAAATTTCGTCAAAATTTAATAAAAACATATATACGCCACGTGAATTAAACATTTATTCAAAGATATGATCTCACTCGCACTACGTGCTCGTGAGCTCAACATCTTTTCGTGAATAAACATATGTTTAATTCACTTGGTGTATAATATTTATTAAAACACATCTGAATTCTTTTGCTTAAATTCAAAAATTAAAACTTACGCACATAAAGAACCATTTCAGCGGATTTAAATGAAAAGTGGTTTTATCGTTGCAAATAGAAACAAAACTGGATAGTAGATTTAAATTCTAACGCTCCCTTAAAGCTGATATGTTTATATTCGACACCCTCAAAATATCTTTCAGAGTTCTCGAGTTATAGGGCAAGATTGAAAATTAGGTCAATTGAAAATCGTTACGCACGAGAGGCAATTTTTGAGAAGAATTCATTCTTTACGTTAGATTTACCCTTGTATGCAAGCACATTTTAAAAATAACATGCAATTTTTTAAATACAAATCATAGTAGGCAATGGTTGCCAAATTGATACTTTTGTGCTATATAAAAATACCAGTTTAAACCGCCCGTCATATTTAGCCCTTCTTTTCTTCTAGACTGGTAGTGCGCCTACTTTTCGCCCCTATCTAGTCTCCCCTTTGCGAGTAGATATAAACATCTTAATGTTGCTAATAAGACTGAAATAGTGAAACGAAACGCTTAGTAATGTGAATTACATTGATTCGCAAAAATAGTGCCTTAGCCACTGGGCTAGTAACGTTACTAACACACAGGCTCATTGTATTATGAAGTGGAGGGGACTATCGCGACCGAAATAAATCCGATTGGCGACGATTGAGCGTGACGCACGCACGCAGCTTCACTGGCCTTTTTATATGTGGGAATATACAATCAATCGATGAGAACTTCAGAATCGATTCCTTGGCCAACTAAATCACTTCACGCCCTTAGCTCTTTCGACGCAAATTTTTCTTTACTACGCTAATCTATCTAATGATTTTTTAAATTACACAATTAAGTAGTTTACAGCACTTTTAAACAACTTAAATTTGCTTTTAGCTATCCCATTATTGAATTTAATCTTAACCTTTCGCGACTAACATGCTGTCTAGAAGATCGATTACTACGAATGTTCCCGATTCGGCCATAATCGTTTCCTTCCTCTCCCACGAGCCTCCATGCTGGAAGATATAAACAAATCGGTTATCACTTATCAGGGATCATTGCTGGATGTAAGGTAACTGATCATTCCAATATTAAAAAGTTCCAAATTTATTCTTTAGCATAATGAATGTACTTTTCAATACATCTTCAAAGGATTTATTAGAAAATGGCTGTGTGAAGTTATGAAGAAGAAGACCTAAGACGTCTTTTCGACGAAGTTGAACCTGATCCACAGCTGAGGATAGTGATACTGATGCAGCAGAAGATCAAGATCAATTAGAAATTAAATGTGGGGGTTCAAAATCAGAACAAGATGTCTGATCAAAAGCTATAACAAGTTATAGAATTTGAACAGAATTGGAGATTTCGTGAGCCTTGCTTCGTTGGAAGCGATGGCATTAGGTGGAGAAAACATTTGGGAACAGGTCGAAAATATATAAATAACCCAATTGTCAAGAGCTGAAGCTAAGAAAAAACGCCAATTGAGATATGGAGTTTTTTATTGCGAATAATAATGCTGGAGAGAATTGTTATATACATCCACACTAACATACGGATTGAATTAAAATAATATTCTGAACGGTATAGAACAGCAAGACCAACCGATATTGATGAACTCAGACTCAACTCCGACTCACGAGTGATCAACACATCTTGCAGGATTCTGACGTCGAAAACGGGTTGCAGGAAATTCCATCTCGCCAAAGGGGCGATTACTTAGAAAGGGCCAAGACCATAAAACCCTCGAAAACACAATGACTCCGTTGGCGCAATCAGAAGAATGAATCAATGCCTGAACGCCCGGGTATACGAGTCGGGGGGCTATAAATCCCTTCACTGTCGCAAAACCATGCGAATGCGAGACGCAATGACAGTTGGCACATTCGACGACAGGGAATTCCAACCCAGCCGAATAGACGAGTCAGAGCAGGTGCCATATATCCTCCATTGACGTAACAGGGTAGAAGTAAATATAAACACAATTGGGGGCAAAAAATGAGGCATTCTTTACATGGATGTCTATCGAGCTCTGCCTTGACACTTGAGATTTTACTGTTAGCAAGCTAGGTATTAATCGCGCATTACATTTATTTGTGTACTTATGTATTGATTTGTACAGGTGGAAATTATATAAAATGTTATTAAACGTATTTATTATTTGTATTTATGTAAGGAAAAATAAAAAATGTGTTTGTTCTCTTGGCCATGTACCGATCGACTATAACCTATAACAAAACAAAAGCTGGCGTGGACACGGTGGATAAATTGTGTACCTTACAACTGTATATAAAAGACATAACGTTGGTCAATAGTCACATTTTTATAGTACATTGAATGTGGCTGGCATTAAATTAACTCTTATGACATATCCAAAAATAACAACATACAAGAAAAATTTCCAAGAAGATTATTCTTAGAAAATCTTAAGACACCAATTAGTTGGGGGTCGCACCAGAAAATACCTGAACTACACCGGTCTTCTGAGAAAACAATCAGACTGGGAATTCAGAACATTTATAATATTTCTGACATTGAAGTTGAACCTCCAGGGAATCTTACATATGGCCGATGTTCTTATTGTTCAAGCAATGAAAACAAGAAGACTAAATATAGATGCCATACGTAAAAAAAGGTCATATGCTTGGAGCATTTGACCCTTTTTTTAAGGAATGCGTCTAAACCGTGGGTCAACTTTTGCAATAAAATTTCAGTTACACAGAAACATGTAAGTATGCGTTTTGGTTGTGATTTTATAATTTACTGATATTTCAAGAATGTTCTGCTGGTATCGCGTACCAAAAAGAGATGCATTTTAATTTATTGACATTTTTCAAATTCATTTTTTTTTAAATTTTTTCCTTTAAAGTAATCTCAATGAAGGTCAAATTTGAGTTAATGAATGCCTTCTACTCGTTTTTATGGATCTGCAAATGTATTTATACGTATACACTGTATACAGTGACCGGCATACAATTTTAACACATGGAATACGTTTTTATTGCCATTTATCAAAGTTGTATTCCTGATAAAAATCAAACTCAAAATACACTCGCCAAAATTTAATTATTTTCGTTCGTCTACGGGGGAGGTTCGAGAATGACCTCCGTTTGTATCGCGGAAAATTAGATACCTCAAAGTTAACTACTTATCGGGTATGATAAGGACCGTCTGTCGAACTCGAGTTTCGCTCACCTAGTAACCAGAAAATTACGTTAAACGGAATTGGTGCTAAAAACCATTTTTTATGTCCAACGTAAGTATCTTCAAAAAATTAATAACAAACGATCAGCCAATGGACAACAATGTTAAACTGAGGGGTATAGCATAACATTTTTGATATTTCCTTCTTTGTTATTATTTTATGTTTCAATTAAAAATTGTAATTGTTTTTTACTTTGGACACAAAAAATTAGGACTTTTTCCACTGTCAGATAAAGCATATCATAATAGACCACTGCCAAAAAATTACATTCAGCGAACAACAAAAAATTCGGTTTTTTAGCACTAATGGGGTTCTTGCAGTTAACAAACCCAGCTTAAATGCGTTTTTTAAGGCCTTATGAATGAGGAATCATACCAATTTTACGTGACAAATTCTGAATACTGGCTGATTTATTTATATCGTTCTTTTGTTTTTTAAGGTGGAATGTATCCAATTTGGCTTTGATTAAACATGTTTTCCTTTAAAACTGTTAACCATTGCAAGTTATACATATACTGCTAGGCTTTCGCGGTTACTCGAATTATTCTTGTTAACAACAATTTTGTCTTAGACCACGTTGTATTTGTGGATAACCACCCAGCATTCTCTGGCTTAATGTGCGTTGCACCTTTTCAGCTCAAGCAAGAATCGTCATGCTTTTTGGTGGCTCGTGTTGTTTGACAACCTTGAGAACGAAGATAATTCGGCAGTGAGATATTCTGGCAAGTACTTCCCGCGAGTGATTCGTGAAGCCATAGAAATAGAAAAACCGACAAATACTATAAACAGCGAAGGCGGTTTTAAGCTTAGTAAAACGTCAACCCCTGTGATACACGATCTAAAGCATTACAACCACTGTGCGTTATGTATACGGCCACGCATCACGGAGTACGCTGCACTTGAACGACCAATCAGCGTTACGTCACCCCGCGCGCCTGACACAGACGACTAAAAATAGCCCCACACCGACCTTCAGTTCTTAGTGCGACTTTCACTCTGATGATGCAAGCTGCACGGTTTTGCCAAACGTTAGTGAATATGGGTGCACAAACAGCAACAAGGCTAAATCTGCCTAAGTATCCTCGTTCTCAAAGTGCAAAGCACATTAAGCCAGAGAATGCTCGGTGTTTATGCACAAATACTACTCGGTCTATGGCAAAATTCTATGTTAACAAGAATAACCATTGCGAGTACCCTATTTCGATTAACGTAATTTTCTAGGTGGGCGAAACTGAAGTTTCACATCGTATCCGATAATAAGTTGATTTTGAGGAGTAAGTGGCTGTTACTTCGTATTTGACACCTTCTTTCAATTCCACACAACTTTTCCAAATACGATTTTGGCGCGAATTTTGGTGTATTTTGATAAATAAAGGTACCCTCTTTTGTAGCCATTTTCACATTTTCGAACCTCCCCCGTATACGAAAGAATATATTTAAAATTTTGGCAAGTCCATTTTGAGGTTGAGAAAATGCGAGACTCTGCATATATGGATAATAAAACAGTTTTCCGTGTGTTCAAATTTATGACGGTCACTGTACAAATAAGGCAATTATTGCAAGTTTTCAAAATGGCAAAATTTACAATTTTTTCCTATAACTCGCAAACAATAAAATATATAAAAGTTCTATTTTCAGATATATAAAATCACCTTTACTTCTATTTGAAGTACTAACGGTAGTTCCAGTTTAAAACCATCGAAAATTGTCCACCATGCGCATTAAGAAAAAACAGCGATACGGCCCTGTCCACCTAATAATACCGGACACAGACCGAAGGTAATCGTAAAACAGCCAAAGATAGAAACTATTCGTAGAAGAGCCACAGGCACCGCTCAAACGGGTCTGTGAAACATAAAACACGTATTAATAAAGTAACGGTATCAAAACTTCTCTCCGCGCATCCGGGATGCGTGAATAGATTTAGAGGTGATCGAAAGGTTTTACAGAATGGAGTACGTGTTTAGAAATTCACGGGAGGTTTTAGGACGTGGTGACGGCATGTAGTAGCTGTCAACGCGACCCTGCTGTTTAAAGCGGCAATTTTAAATATACCGCGGGAAGCGAGGGGGGGGCAGGGCCGCACTCGGGATCTTTAAAACTGGGACGGAGTCGCCCCCTGCAATTACTATTAATTTTCTTCGGCAGCTGGTTGCACTTGCCCGTTAATTTCCGCCTTAGAAGGGTGGGTGGAATGTAGCCGGAAGTAATCGCGGCGGAGCGGATGCAGCAGCGTTTTCTAGCGATTTTAATCGCAGTTTGCCGTGATTGCGCGGCATCGCAGTATATAAACGGGCGAAAACCTGCTCCTTTGCTTGTTATAGAATATAGATCATGGAAATTACGAGAGATAAGATAACTCCAAACCGCGGAAGTAAACATTGCAATTGTGGAGAAAACCGTGGAAAAATTCCCACTTCGATTGTTTACGCTTGAAGGGAGCATGTTTGCCCATGCCGATATAGAACCAGGATGGAAGCCCAGACTATTTTATCTAAAAATATCGTTGCGTCAATATTTTGATAAGTAAAACTAGGGAAAACACGTATGCCTTTATACAGAAAAACATACCGAACTTCACATTATGATTTTGTTAAATAGCGTAAGAATTTCAGTCGTCCGAAATCAACGTTAATTGTTTAAAAAAACAAACAAAAATACAATGAAATCATATTAATAGTTATTTATGTACCAAAGTCAATATGAAGATGTTTACGCCCGTCTGAGGGGAAGAAACTTACAAGCCCGAGGGTTCGACCCGAGCGTTTGTAAGTCACCCGACGCCATAAATAGAGCATAAATATTAAGTAATGGCCGTGATGCATAGATAATCAGAAAATGGATGATCAACCATTGCTGTGTACGCGTCCACGCATCGAGGTACGTGAGGGGTCACTAAAGACGAGCGAGCGTTATGAATTATAATGCCCGCTGATAATGCCCCGTTTGTTATGGACTTGCTTATATATTGCGTATCACAGGTACATATAAACAACAAATAATGTATTAGTAAGACTTAAAAATTATTTTCCGTCAATTGTTACATATACAAATCATACAGGGTGAAGGCTTGCATTCATTGTGTGTATTCTAAAAAGTGCTATACTTTTTTTCATATAGCTCACACTGCTGCAAATCAGCAAGTCTAACTTCCTTCATTTCCTGTAACTTTCTTTAATTCCCTTACTATACAACTTACTCGTAAAAATCAAGTGAATACGGGACGAGTGCGGCATCGAAACGGGGGTGGAAAATTGTAAACCTATTGAGTTAAATAAAAACCGCCTATTTAAAACTTTTGGGCACGACGGCGGCGCACACTATTAAAATATTTTTGATTATACAGGGTGACAAATGGAATGTCCTATATTTAGGCAGCTTAAAGGTTTTGTATGGGTCTAACCTCAACTATTTTGGAGATATTAACGATTTTATGGAAAAAAAATCAGAATTTTAGGAGGCCGCTGTAAAAGTAGTAAATAATGGGAAAACACATTTTAAAAAAATGCTTTTCGTGAATTACCTTTTTAGTGTAAAATCATGATTGTGGGTATTAATGTTATACAGGGGTTCAATATTCGCAAATTTATTAATTTCGGATTCTTTAATGAAACTTTTGTATTTTTGAAAAACCCTTTTAATGAGATTTCTTTTGATCTTACTCCATACTCCTTGTTACGATTTGCGTTCTTTAATGAAATGAACTATGTAGGAATATACTGTACTTTAGTTAGCTGTAAGCCATCTGTATAATATTTTAAGGTAAAATTCGTAGGAAAAATGTCATATTTAAATTACAACAAGCGGATGTTTAGAAACGTGCCTTTCGTTTGGGAAGCTGGAGATATTCCAATCTCACGAATAGATTAGAGTAAGTTTATGCAGGGTTTACTTCATAAACCGAAATATTGAGTGATGTATATGACCGGTACGTGATTAGAAGAAGCAACGGTTGCAACTCGATCATAAAAATTATTTGCAGCTGGGACCAAATGCTTTTAGTAGAATTGTAATCCTTTATAGCGGTAATTTACGAAGGGTTCGAGCAGGCCACATTTCACCGTGGGAAAGCCTCAAACTTATAAAATTCATAGAACTATTATGAACTGTCACGTCCGTATGTACGTGCCAAAAGTTCAAAATTTAGACCAGCTCTGATAGGTTATTGGGAACTTTGTAAACGCCCACCGAGCTTTCTTGGTGAAAATGGACTTAGAATTTAGTTAGTTAATAAGAAGATGTAAATACGTAAAGTTAAGAAACAACGCTATTAAACTTAAGTGTTCTGTAAACGGCAGAAAAATAAATGCAAGTGTTTGTACTTAAGTGTTCTTATTAATCTCGCAACAGTAGCTTTGGTCTTCGTGTCCGAGTGTGTTTTAACTAAAAGGATTGCCAGTCACCCCGACTTTAGGCGTCTCGCAATAATATGTATGTATGTAATATAATATTCGGATTGCTAATACATGAGATTAAAAAAAAAATTATTAACCAACATGATATTCGGATGGATCCAAAACCGAAAACTGCGTTGAATGTGCCTTTGTATATAACAGTTTATATAGTGCATTTAAACTAAGTGGCCTCGGTTCGGTATACACAGCAGAATTTTACGCCATCAGTGAGGCAGTTGAGTTCCCGCCAAAAACTATTTAAAAAGTGTAATCTTAATTGGCTCACAAAGTGCGGTACAGTCAATTGCAAAACCGTTTAGTAAAAATCCCTTATTGCAAAAAATATAAGACACCTTAACAACTTATAAAAATAAAGCTTTTACGTTCCTGTGGATACCATCACACGTAGGCATACAGCAAAATGAAGTTGTCGATAAAAAAGCTAACGAGCAACAGAAACGTCCATGGAAGATGACGTTCAAACTACCAACAAGCACATGATGTTCTATCAAAAAGTACTCGTAAGATTGAGAATTGGATATACGAAAATAATGCATGGGCACCTTCTAAAAAAAGAGCCAAAGCCAACCTGGAAAACCTCCGCTTACCTTACAACATCTCTTCTGCGAGTGCAGCCAATTTGTAGACCAAAGAAAACAATCCCAACTGAAACGAAAACTTGAAAATGTGTTAAAAAGTTACCATGAGGAAATACAAAAACTATTGAAATTTCTCAAAATGACAGGTTTACTTATATTTATATAATTAATAGAAACATTGTAGTGATAAAAATACTGTAAATTGTATTCATAAGGTGTCAAAGACGTGAGCAGTCAGAGCAACTAAAACAACTAAATATTCTATCAACAATCTGTAAACTGCTTTACTGAGAACTTTCCTTGTAAGTGCATGTTGTGACACTAAATATTTTGAAAAATCAACCGCGAAGGTAAAAGTATCTTAACGTTCCTAATAATACTGAAACAATAAAATGAAACATTTGGTAATTCAAACTAAATCAATTTGGAAATAAAAAAGTATTCCTGACGGGATTCGATTTCGGCGCGTACGAACGAGCCTGCTTGTACGATTTCATTGTTTCGGCGGTAATACACACATACATTTAAAGTAAGGAATTTATAAGTTGTTTCCTTTTGCCTCGTGCAACATATATTCTGTATCTGTTGGGTGTCATTTTTGTCATAAGTAAAGCCTGCGCTATGTACAAATTTCTACTTTAATGTATTTTTCAGTTACAGCAAAAATCAATAAAATTTTAGTTTTTTAAAGTGTGCACCCTGTATATATTTGTCTTAAATTTTCACCGTTTTATGCCAGGTAGATATATAATGTCTATGCAAAATTTCATCTTTCTCCAACAAATAGTTTTTGAGTTATACCGCCAACAGGAAGACAGACAGACAGGCAGGTGGAATTGAAAAAACCTGTTTTTCGTCATCTAGGGAAACGTGATGATCTGAAGACATCTCGGAAAGTGATTTTTTTGCGATTACAATACTTCCTCTGTTTTTTTAGACGGGGGAAGTAAAAAAATGTCAAAATGCAAAAGGATTTGTTAGACACTTTGTTGTACATAACTGCTTGACTTAAATTAAAACCGTACAACTGATAACTTTTTCTTTTCCATTATGACGCTATCGATGTTACATCGTAGAATTTTATACAATCTGCTGTGCATTATATAGTATTTTCCACAGTGAACACTTACATAGCTTAAACAAATTAGCAGAACCTATGAAAGCTGTAAAATAATGCTGAGCAATGTTGACAGTTCAAATTTTTGCTTGCTTCTGTAATTATGACAAGGATTATATTTTAGCAGATTTTTATTTTCAGGAGAAGTTAATAAAATAATCCGATTATTTTTCGCATATTTGACCCATGTTAGAAAGGTCGGCGTGTCATCAAATTACGCGCTTTACTCGGATCGTCCTGGATACCCCTCGTTTTTAGTAAGTAAAAGAAATATAATTCTACAAAATGTCCATTTAAAATTACAAATTCTCATTCGACTTTAAACGAGTTTCTTAATTGCTTCTTCCAGGTAACTGAATGTAAACGTTTCAGAAATCCAAAGGCAATCCGTCCTTATGTATATCATTCGTCACCTTTCCCTTCAGCCAGGACTTCAAACAGACTTTCGGCACAGAGAATGTCTGTTGCGTGATTACGACTTCCTGCAAAATCAACTAAATCATGCAAGCTCGGTTACAATACGTTTTATGCTGTTTGTCTTGCTTTAGCGTATAAAGCCGGCATAATTTTCCTTTATTCTACATTCTTTATATCTGGCGCGAGCTTTTCTCATATTGCAGCAGCTCGTCGAAAGCCGTTTTGAAGCATATCTCATATTCTACTCAAAATACATACTCGACGGGATAGGTGCAAATCGCAGGTCAAGAATCACGCTTCCACGAAACGTGCAGTTTAGGGTCAAAATTGCATTAGGTGGCTGTTCCATTATAAATAATTTATAAGAAGTTTGGAGAAGGCATTCTTCCGGCTCTGAATTAAATTGATATCACTGTGTCCTCTGATCTCTATTGGAAAAACTTTAGGAATATCTTTCATATGATCGGTCACCCGTAGGTTTACAGCAGGCGACTCTGTACGTCTCTATTTCACTATAATGCATTAAAGTGCAGGAGTAGTTCCATACAAATAACTTCTAAGGTTTTACTAATATGTACGGTTACAGGATAGTAGCTGGATAATGATTAAAATTCTGAAGATCATTGTGCAATGACTGACTAATTAAATGTATCGACTAAATCGAATATCGGTTGACCAGCGTTTAAAATTATTTATAGAAATGCAAAAATATCTCAATTCTTGGAATAAGACTGACATAATCGAACGAAACACTTGCATTAAGCAAGTCCTCGGTTTGAATCCCACGTTTGGAGGAATTTTTCCGCAACCTTGGCGATTGATATGAGACTATTCACAATTGGGCACCAATTAACTGTGCTTTACTCGGAATCACACACCTAAGAGGTGAGTAACAAGGTCCAAAACATCACCAAGACACACACGGTACACAATGGTTGCTACGCAAGCACGCGAGGCGCTCTCCAACTTTCTAACCCGAAGCTGGGCCAGCCTCTACACCGCCAGGTAAAATGAGGTTACCAATAATACATACATACATACAACTTTATATGAATAAATCGCAATAATTGAAAGTGGTCATTGATCTGGAAATTAAAATATCAGAGAAGCTGATAACATTCAGCTTTGAAGATAGAAAAATATCTTCCAAAGAGCTAGAATTTCAACAATTAAAAGGCAGTACAGCAGTAACATTACGTACCAAGTACATACAATTAGGTAAAGCTAGTTGAGTAAAGAGAAAGAATAAGCATATTTATCCAAAAACGGAATTAAAAGATTCGCATTCTCGAAATCATAATGGATATTGCATAAACCTCAGATAAAAATCCCATATGAACTAAATTTTTGGCTTAAGTGCTTGGCTTGGCGCTTGGCTAAAGACTTTGTAGTGAATCGATTGAAATCAATTCTAATTCAGTCAGGAATCGAATCGAATCGTGATCATTTTAATGTTTGTTATCTTAGGCAGTGTTCCACTGTCTGAGTGTTTTTACACGACGTTTCAGGAGTTATTGATCTATTCCTGTCAGCTGACTGGCTGTCGTACGTCTTTTCAAAGTACAGTAGTGCCTACTCCGGGATTTGAACCAGGGTCCACTGATCCCTTGTGGTTACGAGTCTGTCACTCTTAGCATTGAGCCATCAGCGATTATATTTTCACTATAAAACTAGGAAATCAACTGTATGCAATGATTTATTGAAAAAAATATACAAGGTAAATTACCAATAATATAGATATCATTCGCGTAATAGTTTGGAAATACAGCATAAATCCAAAAAACACACTAAAAATGTCAATTGTTAAACAACTGAGGATTCTTTACTTAAGTGTAACTAAGTGCATAATCTTAAAATAAATCTGACGAAACGTCAACCATAATTGTAGAGACTCAGAGATTTTGGGTGTCCAACAGGCGATTTTACTTCCAGAATATAAGTAAATTCTGATTCAAGCAGATATGTGAAGCAATTCATCATTGTACCAAATTTGCTCTCTATTACTACCGATTTTCGAAACAAACCCGTTTACTGAACGTTAATCATAAAGAGATCAAAACATGCGCCTTACAGTATTGGATGTAAAGCCAAAATATTGAAAAGGGAACCAGAAGTATAGCTCTGTCCTGAAGTTATACACTTGGAAATTTTCAAAAACTTATGTTAATTTTAAGTTTCATCGACATATTAATGATAATAATGTGGGCTTATACAACAAAGCTTGCTTCCCTCAATATTGTTTAAGTATGACCAACGATCTCATCATATTTCTTACTACAATCTTTAAATTTGGGTTGTTTCCTTTAAATTTTTCTATTTGCTTTATTTAAATAATTTGCTATTGCTCGGCATTAGGTAATTACTCCTGCTTTTACTAATCATTGTTATAAAATTACATTCACTGTACTATTTCTCTGTATTTGAGCCTAATTTTCAGACGGGAATGCTTTGTCCAAACAACGACGCTAAGTACTTAGCAAAGCAAATATTTACATGAGAACATTTTTCATAATCAACGCGATTCTTAAATGCGCAAATACACAGACGAGGCAGACATAGCTAGACCGATGTAATCGATTCTTTATATATCCCTCTATTAATCCCCTATATTTGCACAGGTTACGAGAAAATGGGCGCCTCAGTGAAATTCTGCAGAAATAATAGGTTCCGTAATACGCGAGTTTGTTGATTTGGGACGATTTCGGTTGAGATTCGCGTTCCTGCGGTAATCAATCCGGATTTTTAGCGTGGTGCTAGTATGTTGATATAAATGATTATGAAAGTAGTATTATACCTTTAAAGAAACATATGTGGTTGAAACTTTGAATACGCAATGAAAACCACAAAGCAGAAGGTGATAACTATTCACTTATTGCGATATTATTCCACAGAAATTTACTTTTAAATTTCAGCTTTCTGATTTAGGTTAAAATATGGATGAAATTATTATAACACAGAATATTGAAAACAAGGCGCCGCAAAATTTTTATAGGTTAATAATAACGATTACTATACCAACTGAAGAAAAATAATTATAATATCCTACCTTGCCTTAGACCGTCATTATTGGAAGTTCTCCTAACGGAATAGATGTATTTGCACTAAACTGTCTCAGAGATCTTCTTTGTCTCAAATTCTGATTCATATTGATAGCAATACGCCCTTTTGGATGATAAATTTTAATTTTCTCACATTTTATACCGGCTATGCCGTAAATGCCTTAACACACTTTGGAAGGTAATAGTAGAAATTAAAAAAAGTTCCTACAAACATAGGTCCGGAAATGGGTTTTAAGGGAGCTACAGTTCAGAGAAACATAAGGAAAAAAACACATTGGTATGAGTAAATTACGCTCCTCAAGTGGAGAATTTCAATCTTTAAACTTCACTTTTCACGAAAACTACTGTTCTCAGCGATTCCAAAAAAGAGTATCTTTTGTATGTAGGAAAGCCCAACCTATTCCATGAGCTAACTAGAAATGACTACAATTTTGACTGTAAGCAATGATTACATACAATATTTCCAACCCTTATATAAATTACCCCTTCTGAGCCTTATACCATTTTTCAAGATCATATAATTGAGTATATAAAATCGTGGAGCTATGCCAAATTACATCCAAGTTGATCTGTATTGTTTTAATTACACAAAATTGTTGTATAAAATCCGAGTTTTTTATTACCTTTCTCAGGGAATTTTCGGACTTATGTTTATGGGGACCTTTTGTCTTATTTTGATCTCTACTATCACCTCCCAAAAGTGAGTTTGAGTATTTAAGAGACGCCCTGTATATGATTCAAAACTGGATTGTTAATAAACAAAAACAGGTAAAGAGGCCGAAAAGTTCCAAAGATCTGATTAATGTGTTTCGATTACTAACTTTCTGCCTCCATACCTTCATTTTCTCAATGATGTAGACGCTGTGCAGACTCAATTTCTGTTCTAGATGCATTTCATAAAACATATTTTATCCATTTTTCATTAATTTTCTGCTTTCATAGGCCTAAACTTATCTGTTTATCAAATTCTCTGGCCAACAAATAAATGGTCTTTATCTCCTTTCTAACATTTCTTGATTAACCCTTAAATACTAACGTTACGTCTGAGAGACGGAAATGTTCGATGCGCGTGTTATATTTCCCCCTCCAGTTAATATTTATGGTTGATCCTTCATCTAATTTCAAACTACCTAAAAATAACTCAGTTTTTAAAATTTCGCGGCGGTGGGATGTTTTGTGCGGAAGTTATTTATATTTAAAAATAAATTCCGTCTCAGAGACGTCACGTTAGTTTGTACGGTACTATTTTTGAATGATGGATCAAAAACCAACTTGCTCAAATACGGTTGCTTGAGCAGCAAGTGTTCCAGTAGTATAATGAATTAGACAGTGAGAACAGTAACGGAGAACCTAATATTGATGAAAATTCTGCTATACTTAGTGACCCTAATGTGTTCATCTTGCACTAATTCTGTATAGTTCTAGGATGGTGTGAAATTTTATACGTATTTTTATTTCTCACTTTTTTTAGTTAAGTTGTGTTAGAATACCATTGTCTGTTGAAATATGGTTGCTGATAATAAAAAAAAATATTGAAAATTGCCTTTTCTGTATTTAAGTTAACATCTACAAATTTACACACGGTTACCTATTTGACTCTGTAAATACTAATATTTTTATGAATTTATATTTTTTATGTGATTAAAATATGCTTGATACATCATTGCATAGTACTTTATGTTTAAAAAAAAATTAGTAATAAATTCATAAATAACTATATGCCGTCTCTGAGACGTCATGTTAGTACTAATGCACCACAACAGACACGTTAGTACTTGAAGGTTAATAGTACACTAAGGAATCCCAATATGTATTTGGTTCCAAGCAGAATTCATTTTGTATATGCTTATCGACTATCAAAGAAGGTTTAACGTACCAAAGCTGTTGAAATGAAACGGAATTTGGAATATATCGAAATTATTGGAACATATTCCAATGCAATAATGCGAAAAATAATTAAAGCAAAAAGACGTAATAATTGCACTTAGAGAAGGACTCAACATTCAATGAAAGCTCTCAATTGAATTCCTCGTACAAGATGCAAGCTTAGCTGACGGAGTAATCGATATGGAAATTAGAATAGCAAGGTTAAGTGTAGAATTGGAGGAGCATAAATGAAGACCCTGCAACGCGTAAAATGTGAAAAGTGAAAAGCGACAAAAAAAGCTGAGAGAACGTAGTTAACTATAACACCCCATATCTGAAAAACACTTCCTTCTTTGTAAGAAAAAATACAGTGTCGTAGTCAAGTAGTTATTGGTGGAAAGTAACTAAATGAGTGGAATGTATCATGTAAGGTAAGTGAGAGATATCATATATAATAGCTAGCGCAGCTGCCTGCGTGTGGGTGCATCAAGCTGCATCGTTACGGTTTGAACTTCCTCCGTCCCCAAGCGGGCTTACTCCCTTCATCGGCGCCATATAACGGCAATGGCACAATATTTATTGTTACAGTGCTACACAGTGGCCACCTTTCAGCGCTATTTAACGAAAATATCACAAACGTTACTGCTATAGGGTGGTGTATGTATCTTATTTGGATCTTGATGTGTTTAAATAAGTGATTTAACGTCACCAAAAAGTACAATTACTATTTATTTATCTGAATAGAGGAACTGATCGAACTAACCAATAAACACAGAGTGAAGAATTTACCTAGGATGGGTAGCGCAGAAAGGAGACTGGATAAGAACTGAAAAGTAAATGCACTACCTAGCATAGAAGAAAACCCTACAGTTGTATAAGAAGAAAGGCTGAAGGTGGTCAAAATTCCTTGAGGTTGAAACATTTGAGTATGGTTCCTTCCCCTCTTTTCCTACGACTAGCGTGATTACATATTAATCAAAACAATATTAACAAATGATACACTTCATACAATTCTCATTCGATGGAAGTTATTAAACCTGTTCTTAAAGAAGCTCACAAACCCTATTAGTTTCTCATTAAAAATCTTCATATTAAATAAGAGCTGATAAGACGTTTAAACATGAAAAAATGTGGGTCGATGTAAGCACAACCACTATATCACTTTCAGATTTACTAATGCATTATGTGAGGTAATTCTGAAAACGTAAAAAGAATCTCATTTATACTTGTATATTATCATTTGGCAATTTGAAATTGGCATATAATCTTTGAAAAAACCTAAGGTATGGTTTAGCTAAATATATTTTCAAATGGCTGTAAACTACAACTAGTCTTTTGCTTGTGCATAGTATGATAAAATTCGCTCTGAATTGCTAATATATCCAGGAAATACAAAACTGACAATGAATGGCCCAAGTCTAAGCACTAACTTCTGTTAATTGAATAGATGTCTGTACTATGTATTATTTCTACATTTGCAATGGTCCGGCCCTAACAGAATTCTAACACATAGCATGTCTCAAAACTCACAAATTTAGCACATAAGGGTGTGGATCCATTGCACCACCCAAACTCTACAAAAATATAACTGAAAAGAAATAGTTCCAATACTAGATAAAACCTTTCATATATGATGAAATGCCATTAAAGAAGAAGAAAAAATATTAGGATTTTTGCGTGTATAATCTATACCTCACTGTAAACATCTGTGTGTAGACATTAAGCTATCCACAATGATGAAGATATCATTTATACCTACCACATCGTTATCAAAATTGCTGTTGGGTAGGTAATGACAATTCCCTACAGCAGTATTCATTTACTACGAAACTGTGGCAGATGTTAGAGTAAGTAATTAACTAAAAATGTCTTAGATAAAGCTTGCTTTTGAGAACCCTTTACCGAAAATTGAAAATCGTGTAGGGGTATATGCTTCCTACCTAAATAGATTGCTAGAGCTGTATGCCTTAGTAAAATATGCACCCGAGAAGTTAAATACTTACTTTTGAATATTTCTTAACAATGTTGCCACTGACCTTATATGTAGCAGCGTTGCACATTTTCATTTTCCTGCTGTTGCTTATCATTCTGTTTCTCATATACATTTTATACTGACAATAGACTGTGTCTTGACTGTATGCGCTGTGCAATCTTTAAATTTCTTTGATGTTTACTTCCGTTGCCTAAAAGACGAGGAAAGTATTGCAAACGCGAAAAATCACTTTCCCACGTTTCTTCAGATCTTGACGTTTCAGAGTCTGCAGATAACGAAAAACAGGTTTTCTCAATTCCGTCTGACTGTCTGTTGCCGGTATAACCCAAAAACTATTAGTTGGAGGAAGACTATATTTTCAGGCAGAATGCCGCCGGTAAGGGTTTTTTTTATTCGAAAATTGATGTAATTCGCATTGCCAAGCGTTTTCTTTTATTGGTCCACTATTACTAGAAACGTAGAAGACATTTTTACACCTAGTTTCCTTTGTTTTAAAATTATTTAGTGTCACAACGTCCACTTGCGAAGGAAGTTCTGAGTAAAGCCTTTTACAGATATTTATTGTGTATTATTAAAGCGAAATACTTGAAGTTATCGACTTGTAATTCCTATTTTCATGCCTTTTATACAATTTGTTCTTCTTATATTCACTTTTATATATTTCATTTTCTCTTGATTGGTTTTCAGGAATCTTTTGTTCTCATCAACTGTTATCTCCGACATGGCTACTATAGCTATACCATCAGCATATGCTATTACTTGAACTGAATTTTCTTTTGCAATTCCTCCAATAGTAAATGTTTTTATTACCCCTTCTAGTAATATATTAATGTTGCCGATTATATATCTCCTTGTCTCACTCGGTTGTACTGGAACTTCTTAGATATTCCTCATTTTAGTATTATTGCTGCTTTTGAGTCATATTAGTTTGTTCGGTATTGCTAAAGTTTGTGCACTTTTCAACACTACCTACTTTCCTGTTGAGGCTACCAAATGTTTGCTTAAACCTACGAAATATCACTTGCATATCAATATTTTATTCATAACATTTTTATGTTATCTAGTTCATCACATCTGAAACATCTTTTAGGTAGTGTTCCGCAATGTGATTCCTCTGTAGTTGGCACGTGTACCGAGCGGTTTACCTCAGATTTTGTGTTATTTGAATCTTTGTTAAGATATGGATTAACGTCGGCTGCATTAAAAGATGTAGATACCGACTACCAAAAATTTTGTGTTTTATGCAATGAACCCCACAAGGGTGGATCAAATCAATTTACCACTGGCTGAGCTTACATCCTATTTAAAATAACCACCGAGAGGAATACCTCATATACGAATTACCACCACATGAAGTTACTACCATTAGAAGTAAATTTGTAGTCATTTGCCACCGAACTGTATAAAGTTGTCGAACCGGTAGGCGTTAATTCACTTGCTCAGAAGTTAATAACTGTGAACCAATTTTGCTAGGCTTGTATTTTCGAGGATTGGCGGAGTAGTATTTTTTATTAATTTTATTAATTACTAGACCTTGTAGTAGAAAAAGTAGATTTTTAAATTTTTCGAGATTCTTTTCCATGAACCAGATAGATTTTTTTTACCTAACTTTATAACTATTTGTAAGGTAATTGAGTAACTTTTCTAGAAAAGTGACTTTCTCAGCTCTGTGTATCAACGACCTATTCTTTACAGTAGAAATGTTCATAAATAAGATATATTGCGTAATATGTTAATGATACAAATCTTAAAAAAGACTACCAAGTTAGTGTAGAATTAGTTCATCTTCATCAAAGAAATAAATCTGTAATTGACTAAAATTAAGAATTAACCTATGTAAATTGCTATTTAGCACCTGTACGTACGTGTCTCTGTGTTTTCTCTGCATTGAAAAAAATTGCCGTTCAGTTTCTATAAATTTGATTACTGTAAATGATGCTACTTTAAAATAAAGTTCTTGACTGTAGAATTCGCAATAATATTTCTGAGTGAGTGTTTGCTAAAGTGCTTCACCTGCAAATCTTGTATTTTTAAATTTAGGAATTTGGAAATTTCTTTGTTTCGTATTTTACTTTATACCAAATTTAGATTTTGAAATTCAATCATTTAATTCATAATTATTTAATTAAGGTTCACAAAAGTTTTGCTAAAAACTTACGATGCTAACGATATGGTATTTCCTGTGAGAATTTTAAGATCACATAAAATACTTTTGCCTATAATCTAGACAACTTAAGCGGAAACATTTTAATACAGAATTTGGAATGAACGCAAACCTTTGTACGAGTTAAGACATAGTGCCGACCTTTTATTAAAGTATCAACAATGTTTTGAATAAATAGTAATCCTGTCAAAGGCTACTCAGTTATCAATTATTTAATACAGGAAAAGCGTTTGTGATCGTTTATGTAAGATGCGTTGCAGCAACTGCTTTCGTATGCGGTTGGAGGTATGTGCAATTGGTGGTAAAAACAGGCAGTGGTCGTTCATGTCGGTGGTATTCAGTTCGATGGCGTTGTAAATGTTTGTCAATCAAAATTCGGTAGTAACGTAACTTGGTGGTAGTTACAGTAAAATGTAAATCCACATCAGCAAGAAGTTAGTGGTAGTCTGGAGCCACTTATTATTTAGCACGTTTAAAAAAAAATACTGTGATCTTTTGCAAGAAAACTGTCAGCAATAAGAATAAAGCAAAGTTAGAAGAAAAATATAGCATTTAGCAATTTAACAAATATTCAAACTTGAACCCTCGATTTAGAATGTGTACTACAAACATCAAACATCTGCCCGCGGGGTTACTTTATCATAATTGTTTAAGAAGTCGCTTTACCAAATAACAAATTTTGCTATGCTGGAAATAAGATGAGTTTGAAACTTTCTTTTTAAATTACATCTGTATTATTTAAAAATATAAGAGAGTTTGGATAACAATCTGATTGTTTAAATAAACTGATTTTGCTTTGAAGTTCAAGCTTCAATTTGGATTTTCATTCAATTGCATGTTTTTGCAGTAATCACACGATACGAGATTGTAGCGTAACGATATCGTCTTACTACGTAATTATTTTGTTAATATATTTTAGAGTTAAGTTAGATGGACTAATCTATATAGATATGAAATAAGAACAATCCTGATTTTATTTCCTTATTACTAAAGGCCTATTCCTAAACAAACATTATTTTGATTCGCATTCGCTAGGCGCTAAGCTTTGATTTGGCAAATTGTAAGTTATCTCGAATATTAAAAGAGAAACAGAAACTATTACCGCTTGCAATTACGATCGAATAGAATTCGAAATTTAACTTCTTTGTAACTTCCTAGAACTGTTCGGGAGAACTGTATAAAACTGCTAGTGACAAGAAGACGCAGAACTGGGGAAAGCTTGTACCGTTTACTAGTGCACTTCTTTCTAAGTTTGCGAAAATATTAGCTTGCTTGTATTTAAAAGCTCTCAAAATTTAGAAGCCTGGAAAAGCACAGCCGTATTTGAAAGTTCCAGTCGCTACGTTTTGCCGAGTTTTACGTTTTGTTTTAATCCCAGCGATTTAGCGCAAATTTTGTTACAAAATAATTAATTATTGAGTCGCCAAATGGAAAAACCGAGAGTGCTATAGCGAGCTTTTAATGTTTCAAAATAACGTAATAAGCCGTTATGAATGGAATCGCATACAATATGAAATAAACCGATTTGTGAACGGTCAACTGAAAAGCTTTGTCCGTGAGTCTGCACAAACACTACACGGCTTTGTGACATATGAGAACATTTATCATGATATCCTGGTGTCCATTAGATACTGCAATGGGAATTTTTAGATGTAAAGAATACAATTAAATGATTTATGCTCTTTTTTGTTTTCCAATTATTTAGACATGCGTTTCGTGTTTAATTATGTTTTATGAGTTTTGTTTTTAGGGAAAATGAGCGATCGGTGTGCCGGTTGAATTGAAGCGGACCTAATCAGAGCTTTACAAAAGGACCTTGTTTCCATTTTTATATTTTTTAATTTACTGATCAGTTTTAAGGGAAACAAAGCCAGGCTATTAGCCCTTCGTTCCTGCTTACTCATCTGTGCAAAGCGTAGATCAATTCACCGTACAGCTGCTATAACAAAGCTAAATAATTGCAAAATCAGTTACCGTTGCGATCCCCGAAGCCATACATAGGGGGTATAAATACGTGTAAATACTTTGTAGTCGCCAAACGGGGTTTTAGCCCGTTTCATTATAACCCCGTGTACGTTAATTAAATTGCTAAATTTTGGTTGTTGACACACAAGGGTCAACTCTAGCTAACAGAAGAAGAAGAATATTGATTTGCATAACTATAATTATTATCTTTCGCAAATGTACGTAAACCGTTTCATATATAGATAGTGAACTATGACTAGTATTAAGGTGGCTTGGTTTATGGCCGTGTTACTGCGCGATGCCATACAAATTGACATTATTTTTGTGTATTAAACATTTGATTGCAGATGTTGGGGTGCTTGAGATGTAAGATCTTCATTAGAATACTTTTGTTATAATCAGATTATATACTTATAAGGTTCTTGAATATGCGATTTAAATTCTAACTGGATTTATAACGATAGTTCAATTACCACAGTTTATTCAAGTAATATATTAACCCAGGTATTTTCCTACATTAACAGCTCCTAAAAGAATCTCTAAAAAACTTTAACAGCATGGATGTCTTTTTCCAGAAACGATAAAAGAAGGCGGCACGTGAAAGAAAAGATAGATATATGTCATAAGACTAGAAATATCAAAGAAAAAATATTGATTCTACAAAACGGGAAAAATTCATGAGATATTTTGAGCATCTATAACACAAATAGTAATGATAATAGCAATAATATACAAAAATGTATTAAAAATACGAGACTAAACCGATTATTTAATATTACGAAAATATCTTGTGGTGAGCAAGATCTCTTGGTATGGTTTCCTAATGTTTTTTATGCAGACATATTTTGGTCCAAACTTTGAAGTACTCGTCTTATTTACATTACATATACGATAACACACAATTAAAGCCTATTTTGCATAAGAAAATATGTTCCTGATTACATCTCTACCTTGATAACCTATTTTACTGAGAAAATTAGCATTCGTTTATAAATAATTTACTTATTTATTTTGTTTATATGCAGAGTATTTAAAAATACTTTCGAATATTTTACCAACCTATAGATCTCGTCAATACAAACAAAAAAGCTCGAATATACATGGGTCCGGAAACGCTTCATTTCTGAGATACAGGGTGTTAAAGTTATTAAAAAATCAGTCTTTTATTGTTATCTAAACAACGCTTTG
>CALNHX010012755.1:0-22738 GCA_940337035.1 Agriotes lineatus
AAAGCGCGACCCGAAGCGGTGAGTTTTCAATATCCCGAGGGCTATTATCGTGATTATGCATGTGGTACATACAACGTCTTATTTCATTTTGTTTCTCAAAATGGACAAAAATGTAAGATTTAGTATTTTGGCGACAGACTACTGCGTCATCGTTGTACCGACGCTGTACGTTTTTGGTATGCTATGTTTTCTATGCAGATTGTTGGTGTGCTACATTGTTGGAGTTTGTTATACTACTTAGCTACTTTATATGCCATCGGGCTATAAAAATCATATTACGCCCGCTATCGAGGTTCATCAAACAAGATTACGGTTCCAAAATGAACTAAGTATTTTTTGCAATCCTGTAGTACTTTTTAACTGCCATTATTAATGTCAAAAAGACGTTTTTCACTAGTGAAAAATAGTCATTTATCTGCCAAGGGCGTAAGACGAGTTTTATGGCCCGCGCCGTGAAAACAAAGGCAATAAACGTTAGTTATGCACGAGGTGGATCAACCTTTTATGTATAGGTCGGAATAAATGTTGACAACTAACGACGTCATTGCTTGTCAAGCTGACTAACAAGATACTAACCCGGTCGTAAAATACTTTTGCAATCCTGTTATTTAGCTGTCATTATGGATGCAAGAATTTGAATTTTTTTATTAGTGAAAAAAGGTTACGTTTTTTAACGTTACCATTACCAAAACTTTTTGTGTTTATTAGAGAATTGCAAAACATTTTGTAGGTATGCAACGCATTGCTAAGTTAGTGTTTTTTTTCACTCGTCGTAATTTACAACAAATATAACTCTTAAAAGCACCCACATTTTGCAACTTTTCATTCATACATAGCTATTACGATACGTTTAGTGTCGCTTAACGGGCCATAAAGTAGATAGGTACTCTATTTTCCAGTGATCTATTAGTTTTTATTTATATCTGTGATACGAGGTATAGAATACTTTTTAAGCTTTCAAAGCTTTTCAATTTATTTACATATTAAAAGGGGAAAATAACATGTTGTATGCACAACCGGTATTACTTGATGTTTATACCCTTCTGGCACAACCATTTATATAATACACTTGGTACATAAATAACTGTTAGGATGCTAGGGCCGTAAAGTAATATAGTACGCCCTCAAATATAGGGTGTAAAGTAACCAATTCCGCCCGGTCGTACATAACGTTAGTTTTTTAACGTTACTATTGATGACGTAAAAAAATTACTTTGTCAACATAACCTACAATACCTAAAAAATGTTTAGTACAGATTTGCAGAAAATATAGTACGCAACACGTTGCAAAAATCAGTGTTGCTTCGACTCGTGAAACAAAACACTCTCATTTTACAAGTTGTTCACAAATAACTATTTTACAATCCTGTACTAAAATGTTAGTTTTGTAGTTGTCATTGTTAATGTCAAAATGGCCTGCACTTTTTCACGCTTTGCGATATATTTGTATGTTAACATAATCTATCTAAATAACATAACATATCTAAAACTTTGTATTCGTTATAGAAATGCAAAAAAAATGTATGCAGTACGTTACAAAAGTTAGTATTTTTCATTTTTTCACTCCTCGTAATTGTCCAACGAGCAAAGTGACTCGTGAAAAAACCCTGATTTTGAAACTTGTTTCATTATAGATCAGGGTATACGTCAGCATCTAAATTATATTTCTTCAGAACGTAGTAGCAACAAACTATACATTTTTCCAGAAGTTGATATCAACAGTACGGTTTTCTGCTTCATAATCATCTTGTTAATTCTTTTCTGATTTAACGCCGATGGCAACTTATTCCACTTGGAACCAACATTTTCAACTTCCATGCAAATTTGGATTCTTAAATACTGACAACTTTGTTCAGAGTTACATTAAAAATCTATATTCTCAATTGGTTATTTATAGTTGAATTTGGTGGTTATTCATCTCAACTTTCTTCGTGAAATATTTCTTTCTTTCGTATTCTCTCGACACACATCTCTTTTTTAACGACGTCTAGCGGAATTTCATTTTCAAAGAATTGCTCCGTTACTTTATTTATAAACTCTCCATCTCCAGTTTTCCCTGTCTTCAGTGTACAGTTGCCAAGGTAATTGGTGTACATCTAGAAATGACTTACTTTTTATACAAAATTATTTGACAACTAGCGTTGTGACCCAAATTGAGCGCGAAATAATTCATTTAATGCAATTTGTACAAGAGTGATCCATTTTGTGTGTCGAGTTAATTTTGAGGTTAGAAAATCCACATAAAAAAGTCACTTATAAAAATTTGAAAACCCTACTACTGGCTTACTTGCGTCGCCCTGAGTCGATTGACACCAAAATCAGCCAATTCGGCCCACGGGTTCGCTCTCAAAGTGGCGTCAAGCAATGAAAATGATGTCCGATATTCCGTCTTATTCGTGTGATTGGAGAAAAACGTTATTGAGCTCATTAGTCTATTTCATTTATGTACAACTGTTACTTATTAAATTGAAACATGGCTACTACAGTTATATCTATTAACATATCTAAGATTGGTATGAGTATCGTCACTGCTAGTGACGCGTTGTAAGCAAAACAAACGGTATTACAAAATTACTATATCTTGAGCGATTTTTGTTTTAAGCTAGCGAAAATGCAACTGATTATTTCTCACCTAAGTGCGAGCAAAAACTACTAATGACACGTAATATACGATAAGGCTTCAAGAAGCGCGCATCTTATCTAAGAATTGCATATACAAATACAGTTATAACTTAGTTACCAGCCTACTTTTGTATATATAAACAAAAGCATAATATCTTGAAACCGGTAACATAATACTCGTAAATACACTGTGGACTGCGTTTCAGCTTATGCTGCTGGATTTTCTATAATAATAACGCTTTTCCAGTACGTTGGGATGCCCTCTCTAGCGTTAATATTAACAAGCGCCACTGAATTATTGAGATTTTTTTCAAATTTCTACCACATCTAGAAAACTAATAGCAGAACGAATCCATACGTTCATCGCCTGTATATATTCACCAAATATTCGCCGCATGGTTATAAATTAAATATCGAAGAAATTGGTAAAAAACTAGTAACTTCGGTTCTGGCTTAGTAGTTAGGATTTCCTTGTGCTCACGTACAATGCAAATCTTTTTTAGCAATAGAAACATTATATTTACGCGCTCATCCTGAATTTATCACTTAATAATGATAAGAAGAGCGCCCGCTCGTGGTATGGTTGTAAAATGCGTTAGAAATTGTTATGCCTTTATAACCGATAACTTGTTGCTAATAGCAAATTAAACTAACAAAGTAAAAGTGGTTGACATTTTATTAAGTGCAACTACGTATACTTTTCCTAGGAGGCCAAATTCAAATGGCTAGGCTACATTTTACAGTTAAGTTTTGTTGATACAAGAAATGTTAAATACTGGTTTTGTAGTAATAGTCGTTCTTAATAAATTATAGAATTTAAATGTAATGCGTTTCGTTATACATAACAAGGTTTAACTCATGAAGGGTTTTGTTCAAGCCAGTAAATAACGAATGAGCGCAACATTTCCTCTCGGAGTATGTCTTGGAATTTTAACGTGTATCCAGTCCAGGGCCGCGCCAAGCCAGTGTGCAATGTGTGCACCGCACACGGGCGGTCAAATTCAGGGGCGGCCAAAAAGCTTTAAAAACTATATACAAATTACAAAAAAAAAATGTAATTTTTTTTTTACTTTACAAATTTTAGAAGTTCAAAAATATGTACCTATATAGGTATAAAAATGTTTATTGTGTAAATGAACACCTGATAATATGGTTACATGGATTATTGTTTATGTAAATTCTCGAAGTTAGTTTTTATTCCGTGGCGGCTAATTGTTAAACGAAGCCAACTTGAAGCAACGCTTTCCATGCATGTTTATGCAATGATTAGAAAAAAGCCGGATATTTATCAGAAGCAACAAAACGTGACTTTTCAGAAAACTGGCGGCTGGCGGCTTTTATTATCTGTGAAACATATCGTATTTATGAAGTAGGTATTTATATTATTTTTGATCGAGGTGTCGGCGATCTCTTTTGTCGGTAAGTACCTAATTGTTTAAAGCTGATTTTAAGAAATATAATATTATATGATGCTTACATTAATGCTGTGGTAATATGGGTGCAATGATAATTATTTGGTCATTTAATTTTTGAATTGGCTGCAGAGAAGATCGAGTAGAGAAAATTAATTTTGTTAGTGATTGTGTTTTGAAGAAAGTTGAAGAAAAGTTATAAATATGGTAAGTACCTACATACATATCAATCATATATCAATCAATACACAGATAGTTACCTACATATTCTTAAATTGTATTAAGTAATAAAATTGTTATAATTTTTCTAGAACAGAAAAACAAAAAGGCTGTCGGGTTTTCAGTATCTAAAACAAAGTCTACAAAAAAGGAGAAAAGAAAAAACTGGCCAATACTTTAGAAAAATATTTGAAGCCAGCAAATGTGTCAGCGGAAGCATTAGAATCAAGCTCTAGTTCTCTTTCCGGGCCACTTAATGAGCCGTGCGTCCAAGAAGTCGAAATGGAAATTATGAAGGAAGATTCCGAATCTGGGGAAGAGAAGGTGACTTCATCTGACTCGGAGTCTCCAAAACTAGAGAGAAGAGAAGTTGATGACGCTGAAGAAGCCAGCACGTCATCCTCATCAAGGCTTTCTGAACTAAAGAAATTTGGCTGCTCATCAGATTAACAGCAGTCGCAGCAGGACACAGCAACCTCAGATGATCCTGGAAAGTGGCCTGAGATAATATCAACAACATTAACGAAAATTTTAGTAGAAAGAGGGCCTGTTCAGGTAACGCAATTTAATTTCCCAACTCATGAAAATGGTCGAAGGTTTTCGAAAAAATATTTCTACCGTTCTCTTCCAAATGGAGAAGAAATTAATAGAGCGTCGTTAGTTTATTCAATAAAAAATAATGCAGTTTATTGCTTTTGTTGTACAATATTTGGCAAAATTAAAAACAATTTTTCGCAAAAGGAAGGTGTTTCTGACTGGCAGCATTTGTCACTATTGATTTCAAGGCACGAAAAAAGTGATACTCACAATGCAAATGTTAAAAATCAGTTAGAACTTATAAAATTGTTATCAAAAGAACAAACTGTAAACCAGACGCAACTACGTTTGTTGAATGCAGAAGCAAAGCACTGGCATGCTGTGATTGAGAGAATAATTTTAATAATACAATATTTGTCACGACAGTGTCTTGCTTTACGCGGGCAATCTAATAAATTATTTGAAAGCAATAACGGTAATTTTTTAAAAGCTGTGATGATCTCAAAATTTGATTCTGTTATGTCAGACCATGTGCTTCGGACTCAAAATTCACAAAAAGATAGAACAAGAATGGTAAATTATTTAGGGAACAAAATTCAGAATGAAATAATAGATGTCATTGGTAACAAAATTAGAAATAATATTTTGGATTTAATTAGAAAATGTAAATACTATTCTATCGTTCTTGACTGTACACCAGATATTAGTCATATCGAACAAATGACTATAATTTTTAGATTTACAATGTTGAATGAGTCCTAAAAAAAAATTGAAATACGCGAGCATTTTATAGAATTTTGTCCTATTAATGATTCAACTGGAGTGAGTTTAAGTGAATTTTTAATGAATTTACTTTCAAAGTTGAATTTAAATATTTACGACATGCGTGGCCAAGGGTACGATAATGGGGCAAATATATGCGGCAAACATAATGGTTTGCAAAAAAAATTTTATAAATAAATCCGCGAGCATTTTTTGTGCCGTGCACAGCCCATACATTAAATTTAGTAGTGAACGATGCTGCTAAAGTTTCTTTTGAAACTTCTTGTTATTTTGATATAGTTCAAGAATTATTTGTTTTTTTTTCTGCGTCGGTAAAAAGATGGTCAATTCTGAAAAAACACACAACAAATTTAAATTTAAAACCACTTAGTGATACACGGTGGTCTAGTAGAATAGACGCTGTGAAGCCCCTGCGTTACCAAATTGGGCAAATATATGATGCATTGGTAGAAGTAATTGAAGATCGTTTATCCGTACAAGACCACAGTGCTTCACATCAAGCCAAGTCTTTGGCATTAAAAATTCAGAGTTATAAATTTTTGTGCTCAACAATTATTTGGTACAATATTTTAATCAAAATTAATGTTTTGAGCACGATGATGCAAAATCCTACTATAAATATAAAAACTTGCTTAGAGCATTTTAAAAATTTGTTAGATTTTTTCTTAGCTCTTCGATAAGATGAAGAATTCAATAATGTTCTTACTGACGCTAATACACTTGCGGATGAACTCGGTATTGAACCTAATTTCCCTGCTGTTCAGTCTGTTAGACCACGAAGAAAACCCAGACAATTTGATTATGAACACAGTGGTGAACCAATTGTTGAATCAAAAAATTATTATAAAGTTAACGTTTATTTTAATATATTAGATCAAACTTTATCGTCTTTAAGAGACAGATTTGAGGGAATAACAAGATATGATACTATGTTTGGATTTCTCTATAATATGTTTGATTTAACGGAAAACGAGCTATTACAATGGTGTAAAGATTTACATCTTCATCTAACTGATGATTCTAGAAAGAAATCAGATGTAGATGGAATAGAATTATTTGAAGAGACAAAATCTTTAAAATTACATCTTAAACCTACTTCAGCTGAAAAGCATCAGTTAGAGCCCCAGTCCATTCTTGAATATATTTTTGAAAATCAGTTCATAGCATCATTTCCAAATATGTCAATAGCTCTGAGAATATTACTCACGTTACCAGTTTCAGTTCCGTCTGGTGAGAGATCTTTCTCCAAACTAAAAATTATTAAAAATTATATGCGATCCACAATGTCACAAAACAGATTAAATAATCTGTCTATAATAGCAATAGAAAGCGACACGATGGATTCCATCGATTTAGAATTAGTAATTAAAGAATTTGCGGAGAAAAAAAGCTAGGAAAGTTGCTTTTTTATAATTTTCTAAATTTGGTTGTTTTTTTATTAATTTTATTCCACTATTTTTTTTTGTAAATTTTATTGTTAATAAAACTTTTTTAAAATTTCTGTTTTTCACTTAAATTAATTTGATTTGTTACAGTTAAACTAGGTATGTACTACATAAAATTTATATTTTACAACAAAAATGTAAATTTTGGGGCGGCAAATTTGGCTCTGCACACAGGCGGCCATTGATGCTGGCGCGGTCCTGGATGGGTTAGTTGACCACGAATCAATTTTTTGTAAATTAAATATCGAACCTTTGTCTACCCCAGTTGATTCTAAAACAATTAGAAATTTTAGTCAATTTAATTTGGAGGAATTTCAGGCTGATCTGCATAGAGTGCCTTGGCAACAAATATTTTTCTTCGGAGACATTAATGAAAAAATATTTTTTTTAAATATTAACTTAAGCAATACAATTAACGTGCATGCTCCAGTCAAAACTATTAATATAAGTAAACCATTCGGTACTTGGTTGACCAATAATATAAAAGTTGCCATGAAACTTAGAGATAAGACCTTAACTAATTATAGTAAAACTAAGTCTTCTGCTAAATGGGAATATTATAAGTCGCTGCGCAATCTTGTTAATCAAATAATTAAATCTGAGAAAAAGGCATACTTTCAATTTACCATACAAAATTCTAATTCAAAACAAATGTGGAATAAATTAAAAAATTTAAATATTGGCGCTAAACCTAAAATTGCAATGCCGACACATTTATCTGAAGTCAATGAAATAAATAATTTTTATATAAATTCTATTCCTGACATTAACAATACTGACGTTGACGACATTGTAAGTTTCTATCAAAATGATAAATTAACTTCGAACGATGTACAATTTAAGTTTAGAGAGATAAATACTTCGGATGTACTTAAAATTATTCATGAAATAAAAACTAATGCCGCAGGACACGATGGATTAAATATAGAAATAATAAAACTTTGTATGCCTGTAGTGCTTCCTTACCTTACTCACATAATTAACTGTTCACTTCTTACAAATTTCTTTCCAGATAGCTGGAAGAAAGCAGTAGTTATTCCACTACCAAAAAAAAAAAAATCAAATCCTGAGGGTTATAAAGACTTAAGACCAATTAGTATCTTACCTGTTTTGTCTAAAGTCCTTGAAAAGGTGATGAATTTGCAACTGAAGAAATATTTATATAAAAATAAGATAATACCTGACATTCAGTCTGGCTTCCTACCTAACAGAAGTTGTTCGACAGTCCTACTATATGTCATAGATGAAATACTAACCGCTACTGATTCTAATAAAGTATCTGCGCTTACGCTACTTGACTATAGTAAGGCTTTCGATACAATTAATCACAAAATTCTGCTAGCTATACTGAATTACATTGGCTTGTCTGAATCTGCAATTGCCTTATTTGACAAATCGTATGCAGTGTGTGAAAATATCAATGTCTACATCTAATTATTTACCAGTTGTCAAAGGAGTCCCTCAAGGTTCTACTTTGGGCCCTTTACTATTTATTATTTACACATCAACTTTTTACCAATGTGTTGAAACTTGTAAGTTGAAAATGTTTGCCCATGACTTTCAGTTGTTGCACTCTTTTTTCCCAGATAACTATAGAGAGGCTGTACGTGATATCAACTTTGACCTCAATGGTATCAGTAAGGTGTCGCGGCAGCACTCTCTGATTATTAATCTCAAAAAGTCAGTTGTTGTATTGTTTGGGAATAAGGATGCTGTAGCTACACTGACTGATAGGATGCGGGTAGCGATTGATGATCTTCCCATTCCTATTAAAAGCGAAGCTAAAGATCTTGGTCTCATCATAGATAATACATTTCGGTATGAAAAGCATATTACCAATTGTATTAGAAAAAGTATTCAGGCACTGAAGTTAATTTATTTCCATAGACACGCTTTGTCAATTGAAACCAAGTCGCTACTTTGTAATTCACTTGTTTTATCCAATTTTTCTTAGGGTAGCGAGATCTATGGCCCTTCTATAACTC
Source organism: Agriotes lineatus (assembly GCA_940337035.1). Taxonomy (NCBI): domain Eukaryota; kingdom Metazoa; phylum Arthropoda; class Insecta; order Coleoptera; family Elateridae; genus Agriotes; species Agriotes lineatus. The sequence goes on from CALNHX010012755.1 coordinate 9,004, forward strand.
AGGATTTTTCTCGTAAAATACAGAGAATTCAAATTCCTGTTTACGTTTAATCTTTGGCATTAGAAAATACGAATATCATATAAACTAAAAGACTTGCAATGGTTAAATATGCAAAATAGACGTCACTTACAGTATGCTACTCTTTGTCACAAAATTATTCAAACAAGGCAGCCAGCTTACTTATATAATAAAATCAACTTTAGGACAGATGTGCATACTCTAAAGCTAAGATTTAAAGGAGGCGTATCTCCTCCTTCACATAGAACAGTGTTATTCGAACGGTCTTTTCAGTTTCAGATTTATAAGATATACCTAAAAAATTTTGAAAACTCCATCACATCAATTTAAAAACGAATATGTATAGCCATCTACATAGAATACAAATACGCTAAGCGTCATGACAACTAATAACATTGATTATTATTGTTAAGAAGCAATTTGGAACTATTAGTAAACGTGCAACGACATCACTTATCTATATATGTATATGTTATTTTTTGTATTTAATCCATTAGTTGTAGGCAATGTATCCACAATATATATCTACGTTATTCAAGGCGCCACTGGAAGAGCAAGGGCGGGAAACCACTCATTTGAATTGGCGCCTTGTGATTTCTTCAGTCATATTATTTATTTTGTGTTTTATCAATATTGTATTATGTATGTATGTATAATCTGTAACCTCATTTACCTTGCGGTGTAGAGGCTGGTGCTTTATGCGCTGGCATCTGGCGGTACCATGCTCAACTTGCCCCGGATTCGGGATACAGAGTTGAAACGCGCCTTTGGTGCTTGCCCAGCAACCATTGTGTGAGTTGTGTGTCTTGGTGATGTGTTGACCTTGTTACTCTATCTCTTAGGTCTGTGGTTCTGAGTAGAGCACAGTTAATTTAGTGCCCAACTGTGAATGGTCTCACTGAGCCCGATTCTAATCGCCAAAGATACGGAAAAATTTCGACCCTCGCGGGATTCGAACCGAGGACTTGCTTAATGCAAGCCTGGCGCTTACCCATCTGCGCCACGCAGCTTCTTCGTATTGTATTATATATGTATTATTTGTGGTTGAGGAATAAATATATTATTATTATTATTTGTGGACTTCAGACAAACATATGATAGTAGGTATAAATAAAATAGTATGTTTAATGCAATGAAGAAACTGAATGTGCCTGAAAAACTAATAAAACTAGCGAGGATGACATTAACAAACCCATCCGGAAGGGTAAAAATCCAAGAAAGACTGTCAGATAAATTTTGGATATAACTAGGGGATTGAGACAAGGTGCCCCCCTCTCCACAACATAATTTAATATAGTGCTTGAGGTGCAAAATTGTAATATTAAAGGAAACGCTAACATTTTTAGTAATGGATATTAAAAAAAAGAGGGAAGGACTGAAGAACTTAATAAAAGTAGGTAATTCAAGAAGAGGCACAGTAAAGTTTGGTTTAATTACCTATTAACGAACAAAAATCTAAATATATGAATAGTCCAGTCGTTGAAGGTTTTCCGCTCCGAATTCTTTGAACCTTGATCGATTGACGTGAAATTTGGTGAGTGGTTAGGGGATGGCTCAAGGAGCAAAAGTGACATAGCACTGATGTGCACTTTTACCCTGAGAGTGGATGCCACCCCTTCTCGTGGGTAAAATTTTTTAACTCAAAATAACCCCGGAAATGGATAGAGGGACAAATTCTAATTAAAAAATGTTCCATATAGTTTTTTCGATAGATCGAACTTAAATTTTTCGTGATAAAAATGTATGTTTTTGGACGTTTTTTTGCGAATAAGTCGAAAACTTCGCGTTCTATCAAATAAGTTATAATAACCAAAAATGAAGCTTAGAAAACAGGAAAGCGATTGGTTTTTTATGAATGCTCTAGGTCCAAAATAACAGAAGTTATGGCTCGTTGAAGAAGATTTTTTGCAACAACTTGGTTCGAAGTAATCAACAAAGTAATTAACGAAAAACCGATGCATTTTTCGGGAAAAACTTATAGAAAATTTTTTGTAGTGATTGAAAAGACCTTTAAAATGAGCACTGTTAAAAATCGATTGCATTATAACTAAGCGAGTTACGATGCAAAACCGGTGGGCCACTCGAATTTTTGAAAAAAAGAGCGATAAAACCCCAGCCATTCCACTAGAATTGATATTGACCATTATCCCTTTACAAATTACTTTATTTTAGTATTACTTATATAATCCAAAAGTTTGGGCTGGCTAGAATGCGTATTTTTCGAAAAAAATATGATGAAAGTGGAAAACGTATTTTTCAAACTTCTTAAAAAAAATACCTTAGTTTGAAAATACCTAAAACTAAAGAAAAAACGTAAAAAATAATATAGTACAAAAATGTGGATTTTTTCTTAACGAACATTTTAGTTTTTTTTAAATTTCTGTAGGAAAAAGAATAACGGAGATATAAATGTTAGCAGTTTGCATTATAGTGCGCGGACCACCCTCCCGAGCCCTTCAACCCTTTACTTTTTGAATATGCAAAGTCTGAGCATGTCGTAAAACTTTTGGATTACATGAGTAATACTAAAGTAAAGTAATTTGTAAAGGGATAATGGTCAATATCAATTCTGGTGGAATGGCTGGGATTTTAGCGGTCATTTTTTTTCAAAAATTCGAGTGACCCACCGTTTTTGCATCGTAACTCGCTTAGTTATAATGCAATCAACTTTTAACAGTGCTCATTTGAAAGGTCTTTTCAATTACTACAAAAAATGTTCTATAAGTTTTTCCGGAAAAATGCATCGGTTTTTCGTTAATTAACGTTGATTACTGCGAACAAAGTTGTTGCAAAAAAAAATTCTTCAATTAGCCATAACTTCTTTTATTTTGGACCTAGAGCATTCATAAGAAAACCAATGTCTTTGCTGTTTTCTAGGCTTCATTTTTGGTTATTGCAACTTATTTGATAGAATGCGAAGTTTTCGACTTATTCGCGAAAAACCGTCCGAAAACATGCATTTTTATCACGTTATCAAGTCTTCAATCGCGAATAGCTCGAAAAATATCAATCTATCGAAAAAACTATATAGAAATTTTTTTATTTAGAATTTGTTCCTCTATCCATTTCCGGGGTTATTTTGAGTGAACAATTTCTACCCCCGAGAGTGGATCTCAAGGTAAAAGCGCACATCGGCGCTATGTCACTTTTGCTCCTTGAGCCATCCCCTAACCACTCACCAAATTTCACGTCAATCGATCAGGGTTCAAAGAATTCTGAGGTAATAGCATATTTTTACCTTCAACGACTGGACTAGAAGAGCAATGCAATAAATTTACAGGCGCAGACGGGTTAAAATTTAAAAGTAAAATGTGACAGTTTAAATAAATACTTCACACGCTAGCACAAAAATTCAAGTGAACAGCAACAGATTTATAAATGACGTTAAATAGCAACAAGGCAAAACATCCATTTCACCAAGTTTGGTATAAGAAATTTGTAAATTTCGAAGCACAACGAGGCTTCAAATTTTACAAAACTAGACAGAAGGAATTTATTAAATCAGTGAAATCAAAAGACAACTAGCCTAACACCAATCAAGCAGTGATTATTACCTCATTAATTTTCGCATCACTTGTGCTGTTTTGCTGTTTATGTAAAAATTTAGAAAACGATTCCAAATAGTCCAAAGGAAGCCGAAAAGAAAAATCAAAATGAAGCCAAAAAAGTGAAAGTGGTCCAAAATCCCAAAAACAGCCCCGCTATTTTTTCGTCTTAACGAGGAACAATTACATGTACCTGTTTATCAGGAATCCGACCCTATGCTGATAAAAGTACTTCCAAAAGGTCAATATTACGTTGAGAATTACATTCATTCTTGCTAGCCCGCAACACAGTTGAAATGGTTTATACTCACCTTTTTATTACGGCATAAGAAAAAAATATATAATTTTTCTTCTTTCTGACCATCATGTTTGCTATGCAGGTTCGGTGTTTCGAAAACTGAGCTTCGACTCTCTTGTGCCTTAAATTATGCATATTATATTCTTATTATCTTTAAACTCGGATAATTTGTAAAAATTTTAACCTACAGGCTGTACAGTTAGAACAGAAATATTTGTATTTACAAACATTTTTGCGCGCATCAATAAACAATATAGTTTACCAGAATTTATACATCTTTTGTATTATTATAGGCTCTAAATACACTTCAAATGCTGGAGCTTGAAATTTGGCAAATTTTAAGTATAGAGGAGTAAAACTGCAAGTACAAAATCAGCCGTATGTGTAAGTAGGTAGTTCAATTAGCCATGTATAGCGAAGTATCACTGATCTGGCTTAATTATATTTAAAAAATATACATATATTATATAGGTATATACTTACACGCTTTGAAGTTACATTATTAGTAACCTTTCTATTAATAACAATCGAAAATGTCGCCCTAATATGTGTCCAGTCAGATTTCTACATCTGTTATTAGCAAAATTTATATCAAATTTGACCCACTTAACTTGGAATAAGGTGTATATGTATACTATGTAATTTTCTACGAAATTACAAAGGAGTTTTTGTTTTCTGTAATAGAGAAGTTTATTTACACAACTCAAATAAGTACTTAAAAATTAATACGTATCTCTGAAATAAGGTTTTGTATGATACATTTTTCATTTTGTTACGTTACTTTTTCGACGATACGGATTTTTCTGCACCTTGCGTTTAAGACGATTATTTTTACCGACGTTTGGTTGGCTTGTCTGTTACCATTTTAATGCACTTTTAGAAATTCCCGGAAGTGTAAAGTACATTTCCGACTCAGCGCAGTTATGTGACCAGTGCTACACCACTTCTTGGAACAAATTTTAAATCGCAGACAGAAGAATTTCGAAAAAAGCACTCGGTGTTGCCCTAAAGTTAGAAACAAGCCAATAAGACGTCGAAAAAAGCGAAATGCATAAACGTAGCCGTTATCTGACCAATCTAGTAAAATAAATTTTGAAATATAATAAATTACGATAAAAGTTGTGAATAAATTTGACTTCAATATTTATAAAAAAATAATCGTTTGCAAAAGAATCATTCACGAAATTGTGGACCTATTGAGCCATTTTGGAACCTTTTTACGGATAGCTTTGGATTGGGTCGAGGAGTTACTAAGTTTTAAGGTAGAAATTTAGTATTATATGGTAGTTCAAGGCTAGGTCCTGGGATCAGATCAGAGCTGGGCAGTACTCGAGTAAAAGTACTCAAATACTGTACTCTAAGTACAATTCGGGTACTCTGTACCCGGTACCCAGTACAATTTTCAATAAAGTACTCTGTATTCATATCCTTCATGACATTGGGTAGAAGTATCCGATACCCGCGTCTTTTATGAGTACATTTGTCCGAGTACTTTAATACCCAACGCGCAAGCGCAAGTGCGCCATGCAAGTCTGGACTTGGCTGTGTTTGACGATGTCGCCGGTGTCTGTTTGTACGAGAAGGCGAAGCGACTGACAAGCTCACAATGACAACACGCTAACCCTCCAACGATTCAAATACAACACGCTATCATAACTAACCCTATAACCGCCGCTACTGTGGTTTTCTTAAAGACTTGAGCACTCGAGGTAAGGGGCATATTGATATTGTATTTTTACTTATCATATATTTTTGTTGGTTGTACAAAGGAATGTAATAAACTGATAAACTATTTTGTTTATTTTGCTTATTATAAACCGAAAACAATGTTAAGTAAAAGTGGTGAAAGAAGAAACATGTACTTGCAAATAGTACTCTTGACATTCGAGTACTGTACTCGACAGGATGTGCAATAAGTATAGTACTCGGTACTCTGTACTCGTTCTTCAGTTAAGGCATGTACTTGGTACTCGGTACCCGAGTACAATTTATCAGTACCCGGCCCAGCTCTGGATCAGATACGTATCTACATTAGGTCGCAATCAAGCCAATCCACATAATTGTTAGCTTTAAGTGCGTTTTGCATCTATAAGTTTTTGCTGATGGGCTCCTATATCAGAACATGTAATTTCTGAATTGTTCCACTATCAATTTTTTTAATATTCATGTCAGCAAAGTGTTCTTTGTCTGTATACTTGTAAACGCCCCAATGTAGATCAGACTTGTAAAATGGTTAAAGACACAATAAAGCATGTTGAAATCAATCTTAAAATTTTTAGATAAGTATTTTAAAAATTTAGACAACATAAAAAAATTTTCTTTGGACTACATATGTAGTCATTTTAAAGAAACTAATTCAACTATTCAGTGTGATCTTTAATTAATAATATAATATTATGCAGCTTTCATGCCATTTAAATCCATAACTTTTTGGGATATTTTTCTCCATTCTTTTCTTTCTTTTGCCTGCTCCTTCAATTCCTTTATCTCTAGTTCGTTCAAGTTCTGTTGTACACATTCCATTCTTGTCTTCTTGGTCTTCCTCTTCTCTGTGAGCTCTCGGGCTTTTGATATAGCACTATCTTTAGAATTTTGTTTGGTTCCACTCTTTCGATATATCCCAGCCATCTCAGCCGATTTTGCTGAATTACGTTAATAATGTTTGGTTCTTTCAATAGATCTATAATTCCTTATCGGTCCACCTTCTCCAGGTATTTTCTTCCTCTCTTATTCCTCCATATATTTGTCTAAGTATTTTTCCCTAAAAAATAGCTAATTTTGTCATATCTTGTTGCCGTAAAGTCTAGATTTCACTTATGAATACCACTGCTGGCCTAATGACTGTCACATAGATTTAATTTTGCACTGATCTTGAATTATTTTTGCTAGTGAGTACTTTATTTCCACCGCTAAGTATTGACAAAAATAAATCACTTGTTCAAAAATTTTTTATTTAAACTGTCACATTTTACTTTTAAATTTTGATCCGCCTGTTGATTTATTGCACTGCTCTCCATATACTTAGATTTTTGTTCGTTAATAATTAAACCAAACTGTGCCTCTTGAATTACCTACTTTTATTAAACTATTCAGCCCTTCCCTGGTTTTTTTAATATGCATTACCAACACTGTTAGCATTTCCTTTAATATTACAATTTTGTACCTCAAGCACTATATTCAATAATGTTGTGGAGAGGGGGCCACCCTGTCTCAATCCTCTAGTTATATTACGTCTATTTATACCTACCATTGTATGTTTGTCTGAAGTCTACAAATAGTGTAAATATTTGGATATTCTTTCTCTCACATTGTTCTTGTATTAATCTTAAGGTATGTATTTAGTCCACCACAGATCTATTCTGCCTGAAGTCACATTGGTACTTACCGAGAAGGGCATCTACATTATGCTTGAGTTTTTTATTGATCATATCTGCCAATATTTTATGGTATTGAAATAGGTCTGTAGTTCCCACATTTTAATACATCTTCTCAAACCTACATAGATAACGACATGACTATAAAAGAAAGAGACGTGCAAGCTAAAATCAGAAAAATCGCTAAAGAACAAATAAGTAAAGGGCAGAAAGTAAAAACCGGGTACAGAAAGATCACTATTGAAGGAGTGGCATACGTATGGGACGACGAAGAAAAAGGTGTCTAAAAAACAAAAAACTAGCAACACCGATGGGATGGACCAACATGAAGACGACAACAGCAAAGGACGAGGTAAAAGTAAAAGCACAAGCCTCGGAGTCTGAAAAACAAAAACGGCAATTGCTATGAAAAAAGGCAAAAAAAAGTAACGACCTCGGGAAAAGAAAATATTTGGTGATAGGAACATGGAAAATGCAAGGATTAAATGAAGAAGGAGCAATCATTAATTTGGTAGAGGAAGTAAAGAAATATAACATGGAGATAATAGCATTACAGGAAACACATCTAAAAGGAAAAAATATAATGGAAGTCAATGACTATGTCTTGTATAATAGTGGAGGGGCGACTAGAACATTTGGTACAGGATTCTTAGTTAAAAAAGGTATTCACTCAAAAGTCAAAAATTTCAACCAATATCTGATCTGCGCTATTTAACAATAGAATTAACAACTACAATTATAACTATAATAAACATTCATGCACCCACTAAGGAGAAAGATGACGAACAAAAAGATATATTCTATGAAAAAATAGAGGAGGTACTAAATCAACTCTCTAGACATAATGTGCAAATGATAGCAGGAGATGCAAATGCAAAAGTAGAAAGAGAGGATATTTTTAGAAACATAACGGGAGGGGAAAGCAAGCCAGCATCAAGATAGCAACGAGAACGGCCTAAGACTAGTTAATTTTGCAATAGAAAAGGAAATGGAAATAATGAGCACACATTTTAGGAGGAAAAACATACACAAAGGGACATGGATCATTCCAGGAACTAATTAGACGAACCAAATTGTCCACATTTTAATTCAGGAAAAATACGCCAATCTAATAACCAACGTCAGAACATATAATTAGAATTTGAAATTCTTGGATTTTTAGGTCACATTAACTAAACATCAGCGATGATAAAAAAGTTTTATTTGTTTAACCAGTTTAAATTACAATGCCTACGACGTTTCGACAAGATTAAATGCCATTATCATGTAATGGGATAGTTGAGTTGTAAACGAAATCTGAAAACTAATCCATCATCAAAAAAATTAGAACTTAAACTAGAAACTAGGAAATCTTAAATCTTAACTAAAACCATTGAGAACAAGCCTCATATTAGCCACTTCCTAATTGGGGTGAAAATAAAAAAGTCTATCAATACTAAAGCCAACAAAAAGCATGTACAGAAATTAGAACAAAAGTATAATATGGAACAACTAAAAGATGAAGCAACGGTGGAAAAATATGAACAAGAAATCTGCGATAGTTATAACGCATTGCCGAAAATAGATAACAATAGTATCGAAGGTAAATGGGAAGTCGCCGAAACAATAATAACACGAGCAACCAGAAATAACCTGGAAAAACTAAAAGGGAAGAAGGGAAAAGAATGGCTAGATGCAGAGAACAAATAGAGGACAGGAAAAGACTAAGGAAAATATTTCTACAGACAGGAAAGAAGGAAGACAAACTAAAATATTAAAATCAGAGAAAGAAGACAAATACATTATGTAGAGAACGAAAACGAAAACATGAAGAAGCCAGAATTTTTGCAATAGAAGATAGATACAACAGGAAAGAAATTATAAACTTCTACAAAGAAACCATAGATAGACGGAAAAGATTTCAAACGAAACCTTTACACTACAAGGATAAATATGGAAATCTAATTGGAGAGGAAGATGTGATAGTAGCCAGATGGAAGGAGTATTTCGAGGAGATGTTAAATGCAGAAACAGAGGGAACATATGAGATACAGTATCAGATAACCACAGAGAAGAAAGAAGACGAAATCACAGGGCCAACAAAAGTGGAAATAGATTCAATAATAGACTGTTTGAAAAACAATAAGAGTCCAGGACAAAACAGAATAACAGCTGAAAATATCAAATATGGGGGCGAAGTACTAAGGCAAAATATATATGAATTGGTGAATGACATTTGGAGACAAGAATTGATGCCCAGAGTCTGGAAGAAGGCAATCTTCCTCCCAATATACAAAAACGGAGATACAACTGAATGTTGAAATTACAGAGGAATTGCTTTATTAGATGTAACTTATAAGGTGCTGGCAACTTGGATAAAACAAAAACTAAAAGAGAAGGCCGTATGTAAACTGGGAGAATACCAATGCGGGTTTAGAAAGAACAGATCAACAATGGACCAAATATTTATGCTAAAACAACTACTAACATCAAGCTATGAATATGAACTGCCGACGTTAGAAAGAACAGATCAACAATGGACCAAATATTTATGCTAAAACAACTACTAACATCAAGCTATGAATATGAACTGCCGACCCATATGTTATTTGTTGATTTTGAGAGGGCATATGATTCAGTGTCAAGACAACAATTAGTAAATGCAGTGAGGGTAACTGGGAAAATATCAACCGAATTTGAAGTACGAAAAGGTCTACGCCAAGGTGACCCGCTATCAACACTATTATTTAAAGTCTAGAGGCAATAATAAGAGAAAGCGGCATCAACAGAAACGGTACACTACTTAATAAGAATCATCAATGTCTAGCGTACGCTGACGATCTGGTGCTATTAGCAAGGAAAGAAGGAGAATTACAAGACATAACAAAACAGTTAATAGAGTCAGCGAGTAAAGGAGGTTTAAAGATCAACCAAAGCAAGAGTAACTACATGCAGCTAAGAATGAACTCCAAGAACAATTGAAAGTGGACTAAGAATAATAACATTTAGGGAATAAATTATGGAATTTGAGGAAGTAGAAGAGTACCTATGTGTTCTTATAGACGATATTTCGTAGAAGAAAAAGAAGTTAAATTCAGAATGGCAAAAATTAATAGGCGTGCTGGCGGATTACACAACATACTAAGCTCAAAAACAGTATGCAGAAAAGCAAAAATCAGGCTATACAAGACGGTGATAAGACCAACACTACTGTATGGCAGCGAAACATGGGTGATGAACAAAAAAGTTCAAAATATGACAGAAATATGGGAGAGGAAAATTTTCCGGAGAATCTTCGGCGGAAAAAAAGAGATACAGGATGGGAAAAGCGCACAAATAAAGAACTATATGATTTATTTGGAGAGGCTGCGATAACAGAGGTTATAAAAGCGAAGAGACTACAGTGGACAGGACATCTAGCAAGAATAGGTGATGAGAGGACAGTCAGGTCAATAGGATGGCAGGACCCAACAGGGACCAGAAAAAGAGAAAGACCCAAGAGGAAATGGCGAGAGGCAATTATGCAGGATATGGAAGAGCAGCAGATAACGAACGAGGTGGAGGATGAAAGCAAAGGACAGGAAGCAGTGGAAAACCATAACCAAGCTATGGGCCTAAACAGCCTGGATAAGTTTATATATATTGTACTGATAGCTCCACGTTGTTCTAGTCATTAATTATGCAACGGCTCAATGCTTGAGATGCATATCTTATTTAATATTAGCCCTACGATTTCTTTTCAAATCGATTATTTTCAATTTTACTTTTTAACTAAGTATTACAATTGAGACTCTTAGGGTGGTTCGCCAATCTAGTTATCTATTAGTTGAAATTCAAATTTTATTATAATTTTTGATTACTGAATGACATTAACTGTCAGCTTGACTTCTAAAATTAATCAAACCAAGAATTGACAAATATTCTTTCTAATAACATATCCTTTAATCAATTCACTCAAGTAAGTACTATATTCTGTTTACTTCACTCTTTCTTTTATTGTCTGTTATTCAAAATGCTTTTATATGATTAATTAAAACAAACCTGAACACTCCTCAAGCTTTGACTGCAAGTATCCAAAACTACAGCTTCCAATGTCCACAGCACCCCATGTTCACAGCCCTTCAAACAATATCCAACCTGTCAAAACCCTGGCTGTCCGCAGAAACTGGTCCTGTTCCCTTTATCAATGTTACTGTCACCCCAACAGATTCCTGGTAAGTTTCAGTATTATAGATGATACCACGCTAATCTTCTTTATTCCTCAGCTCGTACTCTGTATCCAGCAACACCTACAGAACTGTCTAAATCATACAGTTATTTCAAACAACTTCCTTCTAAATGATTGACGTGTCTTCCATGTAATCACCAACCTCATCAACGAACACTAATTATATCTTGCATGTACCAATAAATCCAAATCTATTTAAATATTGTAGTCTTCTTTTTATTTGTATCTAATTAACTGTATTCCACAATCTCTTCACTGATTGTATGCTTGTATTACTTCAAAATTACTTTTTCATATATTTGCACCACGTAGATTTGTTAAAAGCCCTGTTATTTGTATATCACCAAATATTTATACAAATAAAGGCATCATTTCAAATTTTTATTGTATCAAAAAGAAGTTTTTCAAAAATATGTGTACATTTTTATGAGTTTGTTATTCTTACTGTCTAAATAAATTTTTATATCTTTGGTAGTTACAATTATTCCTGTCCTCTTAAAAAATATTAAATGCTACAATTCCTTATTATTATAGCAAGCACATTTGTCAAATATAACCTTGGCTTTAACTTTATTAATATTGAACTCAACCATCAAAATTGAATACTCAATTGCTATTTAATTATCAAATTACCTTACTAATTGTCTCAATTTGAATTTTCATCATTCATTTTGAAATTAACACCTAATCTTATTTAAACCCCTCAAAATTTGATTGTATTAATCTTCCAAATTTATCATTTTTATATTTTTATTTTAAAACCACCCTAAGTGTATCATAACAATATATAGTATTTCATTGAATTCAGCAAATGATGTTGAAACCTCAACCGCAAATTTTGCTATTTCTGCATAATGCCCTCTTTCCAACCATATTTCCTCATAGCCCATCTCTTTAATTCGCCTCTTATAGTTCAACCTTCCTTATCTCGACCCATAAATCTTTTTGTTATTCACCCCTTCTTCACCTTTGCTCTGGTAAAATTCTCAAGTTTCTTGCTTATTGTGTTTTCCATTTTCTTCAGCATTTCTAGTTGGTGCTGCTTTTTTTAGTCCTGCAGAATTTCTCTGAATCTTTACTAAGTCATCTTTACCTTTCATGATTTTCCAGGGTTTCTTTTTAATACCCGTCTTGCTACCTTTCTTGCTTCTATGACAACCTCACACTCCTTATTAAACCATGTGTTTTTATTCTTTTTTCCTCCAGATTTAGCTGCATGCATACCGCTTCAGTAATAGCTTTATTTATTGGTCTCTACTCTACCTCGATTTCTGTAAATTTACCTGTAGCTTCCAGGCGTTTTGTGATATCCCATTTCTATTTTTCTAATACCTCTTCCACTTTTAATTTAGCTAGATCCCATTTCTTTCTTCCTGGTCTAGTCATAATTTGTTTTTGCGGTAGGTTTGGTTTTAATTGTATATGTACCATGAAATGATCCGAGTATCTGCACCTCTGCAACTTTTCACATCTTGTATATATGCTGCATGTTTATCTTCAATCAAAACACGGTCAATTTGATTGATTGTTTTGCTATCCGGGCTTCTCTATGTTTTATTCCAGCTCTCATAGTAACGTTCCTTAATTTCTTTCTCCACATCCACTGTTGGAACATGTACCTACATTAATTATACTGATTTTTCTAAACTTTCCTTTTAACTTTGTAAAGGGTTTTTCATTAAGAGCGACGCATTTTGAAATCGAGGTTGATATGTGTGTAGTGTTCATTCCACTGACATTTGTGTTTGTTAATGTCTGCGATTTAATAATTGAGCAGTACACGCTTGCACAACGATTGCAGACTGATTAGATTTATTATGGAAAGTTTCGTTCAGTCGCGGCAACTTTATGTGTGCTAACAGCAATTTTTGGTCACTATAATGGGCCAACTTGAAGAACCATTGAACGATTGGTGCAGAAATTCGAGCCAACATCAAATCTCCGTAATGTCCCTACGCCAATTAGAGAAAGAAATGCATGAAGCAAAGAAAATATTGCCTCGATTCCTCGTCGTGCTCAACAATTAGACCTCTCGAAATCGACTTTGTAGCGAATTCTGCAAAAAAAATCTTGGTCTACGTTCATACTAGAATGCTTTGACACAAGAACATAAGCCAAACGATCATCTTTTGCATTGGGGAGTTAGTGATTGGGCGTTGCAGCAACTTGAAATTGATCTATATTTTCATAAAAAAAAATTTTCAGCGATTGGGCTTACTTTTTGTTAACAAGCACAACTGCCGTATGTTGTCTGAGAATCATCCAAAAGCCATTACATCCTCCTAAGTTGACC